>JAGFPH010002370.1:150480-202650 GCA_018207615.1 Philaenus spumarius | reverse complement strand
ATTGCCAGTCTGATGGAGAGGGGGAGTGAGCTTTTGTGGCTAATCATGGGATAAAGATTGGAGCGGGCTCCAATTGCTTTTCCAATGACTAGTCTCACATGACGCGATAGAGTTAGCCTTCGATCTAGGGTGACGCCTTGATATTTAACTTTCTTTTTCCATGCTATGGGAGATTTGTTAAGGCGAAGAGTGGTTTTAGGCGTTGTAATCGCATTGGTGAATCGTATGGCTTCTGTTTTGTCTGTGTTAACAGCAATTCTCCACTTTCGAAGCCAGGGTTCGAGTAGATCCAGCTGACGTTGGATGATTTTTATGTCGAAGTGCACATTGGCGGTTGTAAAATAGAACATGGAGTCGTCAGCGGAAAGACGTAGGGTCACTGGGTGGTGAACAGGGATGTCGTTAGTGTACAGAAGGTACAGTAACGGGCCAAGGACTGAGCCTTGGGGAACTCCGGCTTCGATAGGCCTTGGAGTTGATAGTGTACCTTCGACGGAAACCTGGAACCATCTGTTGTCGAGGTACGATTTAATTAGGTGGACAAAGCATGGAGGGATCGGACTATGGGCTAGCTTGTACAAGAGTCCATCGTGCCAAACCTTGTCGAAGGCTTTGCTGATATCCAGCAATACAGCTATGGTGTGACGGTTTTTGTTAAAACCATCAGCGAGAGCGTTGATAACTCTAACGAGTTGTAGGGTTGTGGAGTGCTCGCTGCGAAAACCAAACTGCTCGGGCCTGATGACCTCTTTGAGGTGGTGGACGAGTTTGGCATTGACTAGTCTTTCGAAAACTTTCGAGAGACCAGGCAAGAGTGAGATAGGTCGGAAGTTTTGCGGGAAGAGGGGTGATTTATTTGGATTTTTGATCATGATGATCTTTGCCCCTTTCCATGAAGTAGGGAAGTGGCCGGTTCGCATGATACCATTGAATAGGTTGGTTATGGGGACTACCATTTGGGAGGGATATTTTTAAGTGCCGAGTTGCCTATGGAGTCTATACCAGGGGCTTTGTTTGGCTTTAATTTGTGGATGACTCGAGCCACCTGGTTACTAGTGAACGGGTCTGGGATAGATAGATAGATAGATAGATATAGCCTTTATTTCTGGGCGACGTTAGGACCATCAGGTCCTCTATTCCACTTAACCCATGTACATTCGGTAAACAAAAACAAGAACAATAAAACTTAAGCCTAAAACAAAACAAATAATATTGATTTAACTAAAGACAAAAGAACTTTGCATCAAACAAAAATACATACTAATTTGGATAATAATATTAAAAATAAGAAATAAAATCCTTAACTAATAAAGATTACTAAAAATATAACCTAATTATAAACATTTAAATATATACATATATAACAACATATAAGAATTTAAATATATTTATTAACAAGAAAATACATTCACACTCACATTCATACATATCATACAATTTAAATAAACGAATTCCTTTCCTACACACCCCGAGCGAAGATCAGCCCACGTCCAAACCATTTAAGAAATGCAGTTTTAGTGATTTTGAAAATTGAGCACGGCTATGTATGGTTTTAAGGGGATCTGGTAACGAATTCCACAAGCGACATGCCGTTACGGTAAAAGATTTATTATACATTACAGTTCTGTGCTTGGGAATTATTAGCATTGTCGACCCCTTTCTTGTACTTTTTGTACTTATATCTGAGGCAAATACAAACTTATTTGCCAAGTAAGTCGGCACTCTAGTCTGTAGGACAGCATGCAATGTAGTTAAAATATGAAAAGATCTAAATTCATCAAGTTTTAAAAGATGTAATTGTTTATAATATGGACTGACATGATCATCACGTTTTAGATCAAAAATAAATCGTATACAATAATTTTGAGCGCGTTGGAGTTTATTAGCCAATTCCACAGTCATGTCACTTACTACAGTGTCACAGTAGGCAAAGTAAGGCAAAATTAATGATTTAACTAAGAGTATTCTAATATGTAATGGCAAAAAGTCTTTCATTTTTTTTAAAGAATGAATACCTGCAAACACTTTATTGCACGTCTCAGTTACATAATCGGTCCAGTTTAGTCTGTCGTTGATTGTCAGTCCCAGATTTCTAACACTCTTACGATATTCTAAAATTTTACCTTCAATTTTAAGTTTTGGGAGATTGTCCAAGTCTATTGTGTTCAACAGTCGGGAGTAGCCTATAATAATAGGTTACGTCTTTGATCTGTTGAGTCGTAAGTCATGCTCTTCAGCCCATAGGCAAATACTTTTGATGTCATATGTCATATGCTCAACTGCACTGCCAATGTCATTAACTTTAAAATGTAGATACATCTGCAGATCATCAGCGTACAAGTGAAGCATACAGTATTTTAGTCTAGTACTAATGTCGTCAATATATATACTAAATAATAAAGGACCTAAAACGGATCCCTGTGGAACTCCGCGAGTCACAGCCTCCCAAGCAGACATTTCTTCACCATCACAAACACGCTGCCTCCTTCCAGACAAATACAATTTGACCCAAGTTATGGCTTGGTGTGATAGTCCAATTTTTTCCAGTTTTAGAAACAATAGAGAATGGTTAACACAGTCAAAAGCTTTAGAGAAATCGAATAAAGTTAATATTGTAGCCTCTCTACGGTCCATTGCTAATCGAATGTCATCAGATACACATATAAGTGCTGTCGCAGTGCTATTACCAGTCCGAAAGCCCGACTGAAATGGACTAAGAAGATTATTATCTTCTAAGTATTCCGTCAACTGCTGATGGACTATTCGCTCTAAACATTTGGACAGGGATGGTAGTATACTTATAGGCCTAAAATCCGATGGACCTGAAGGTTCAGATATTTTGTTAATAGGGCGGACCAAAGCACATTTCCACAAATTTGGAAATGTGCTGTTTTCTAAAGATGCATTACACAGTTTGGTAATAACAGGTAAAATTGTGACTATAGTGCCCTTTATAAACTTAATAGAAATGCCGTCAGCACCTACAGCATTACTACTCTGCCTACGAATAGCTTTCACAATATCTGAGCTCTGGACCGTGGAGAAGTTGAAGCTACTGGTTACATCTGGGATAAGTTGCAATTTAGATATTAAATTGTTTACTGTTTTTGTACTTGAAGGTAGAGGTGCTACGAAATACTGATTCAATTCATCTAAAGGTATAGATAAAGGTTTAGGAACTTGGACTTTTCCAATACCCAAACCCTTAACACCACTCCATAATAATGATGATGATTTACTAGAATTGAATAGCAAATGAGAATATCTTATTTTAGAATTCCTAATTTCCTGTTTTACTCTATTTCTAAAACAACGATACTGTCGTTTATCATTTAAATCGTTAGATTTCTTTGATTTGCGATAGTACTTATCACGAAGGTTCATTAGCTGCCGTATATGACACGAAATCCAAGGCGCTGGGCGTTTCGTTACTCGCTTTTTTACAATTGGGGTATGTTTGTCATATATCTCTAGTAGATGTTTATTAAACGCTCCAACCATTTCATCAAGACTGTTAAGGCTTTGTATTTCATCCCATGATTTGCTTTTAACATCAGCCATAAAGGCTTCATAGTTAAAGTGTTTGTGGCTTCTGTACAAAATAAATTTAGGCGGGGGCTTTAAACACTTAATATTATAAACGCAATAAATGAGATCATGCGAAGAGAGACCCGGTGCAGCAATCTGTCCATGGTGGACAACTCTCATTGGATCACTAATAGCAATAATGTCTAGAAGTGTAGCAGAAGTATTCGTGAAGTGAGTCGCATTGAGAGGTAATAATGTCATATTACAAGAGTGAAACATGTCAGTCAAGTATGTTGAGTCAAATGTTTTAGGTCCCAGTAAGTCAGTGTTGAAGTCGCCTGCAACAATAACATGACTGTATGACGGCATTAGACCCACCAGAACACTCTCAAAGTCCGATAAATATCCAATTTTGGGAGGGCGGTAACATAATCCAAGGAGGATTTTAGTAGTGGACAATTTTACTTCAACAAACATATACTCTGGCTTAGCTGTTCCTTTAAATTCAGAGCTAGTAAGTAATTTTGCTTTAATTGAAGATTTAATGTAAATTGCCACGCCTCCTCCATTTTTGTGCAAACGGTCACAGCGATAAAGCGTATAATCGGGCATTTCAACTTCAGAGGATCGAATAGTAGGCTTAAGCCAAGACTCAGAAACCATTATAGCATTAAAATTTTGATTTTGAAAAATTTCACGAAATTCATCAATGTGACCCCTTATTGACTGAGCATTGACATGTGCAAACTTAAAAAGGTTGGGAAACCGAGAAATACGTCGAGAAAGTGTCTGGTGGGTATTATATTTAACTTTAACCGGCTCAATCACACTACTATCACTCATGGTAAGGACTAATGTACATCTCCCCACCCGAAGCTTGCATAGGATTAATACATAAAACACTAACTAACAAACACACAACCATACATACATATCTAAAAATAACCAAAAATCCTCTAATCAACTGAAAGCATATAAGTTCAAAACGAGAAATACAATACAAAGTACACATAATGTAAGTTTACAAGTCCCTAACTCCATAATATTATAATAATAAACAAATAGGACATCAGATAACAGTTTGTATAAATATGTTTACAGATAGTATGATAGAACGATATCGCTAAATTAAAATTACTTATATAAAAGAAAACTAAACACTAAGTAGACAACTTATACAGACTTACCAATTTATGCTAAGATCAAATTGTCTCAAAGGTCACAGTCTCACGAACAATTAATTATCGGCTGTATACGGAATGACAGACAGAAAGAAGAAAATCTTGAAGGAAACCATGCAAAAGACATGAACAACTCTTACAGACTTATATTGAATAAAAGAACAAGATATTTGTTCATTAATATTGACAATTATGTTGCGATTAATAAATAGAAAAGTGATAAAAATAAACCAGGGATTGTTAGGTCAGTTACGTACAATTTATTATTTACATCCAACAAATAAAGTATCAAACATCAACAACAGACGATAAAGGGGGTAACAGACGATAAAGACCGAAAAATAAACATTGCGTCTACAATAAGATAACGAAAGGCTATCAGTGTACCGGGTTCATTTGCAAAATGACGTCAGGTTTATTAACTTTAAACACCTTTCTTAGTATGGGGGAAGTCTCAGCAATAATTATAAATCTACACAAATCGCATCAGACACACACAAAAACAAATAAACATATAACACTACGAATGTATTTAAAATATATCTCAACAAATTACTGAATCATTGCTAATTTATAAGAAATAAAAAGTAAATCTTTGTTTTATTAGGGATTAACTACACACACGATAAAATAATTATTACAACGCAGAAAAGTCCGACGCAGAATTACGCTTGCCCTGAGCATCTACCCAGAAAACACGTCCATCACTAGTCCATACATTACGAAGTCCAAATTGTTCTACCGCTTTCTTGTAGAGCGCAAGTCTTCGCCCTGTTAAATCCTCCCTGATTGTAACGCCAGTACCTTTAAGCATTTTTTTTTACATCATATATTTTCCTACGATCTCTGTAGCTTACAAATTTTACTATAATTGCCCTAGGCCGAGTTCTCCCCTCTTCGTCCGGCACTGATTTACGCCCTACACGATGGGATCTATCGATACTCGATAGAGGCAAGTCAATATTTAATTTATCCTTAAAGAGCCCCAAAACCTTCCCATCAGTCTCCTGCTCTTCGTCCTCTGCAACCCCAAAAACCCTCAAACAATTTCGTCTTTGGTATTGGGCAATATCATCATGCCGATCCAGCACCTCGGACTCAAATTTGGAATTAGCAGCCTTTAAATATATTATTTCCTCTTTAAGATTCTTTATTTCAGCATGCGCCTGCTCCAAGGATTGCGACAAATTCTCAATAACAGTATTTGAAACACGATCTGCCATATCCGCAACGATTTCGTCCTTAAAACACTGTTTAACAGCAATCATAACAGAAGCAAGTAATTCCGGCGATATCTCCGTATCAGATTTTATCGGAAGCTCCGGCTTAGATAACGATTGTGAAGCTTGACCGGTCTTATCTACTACTTTGCCTGACTTGCTTGAACGTGTAAAAGGTGGAGAATGAGAAGTAGACATATTAATTTGTTAGAACACTGTTATCTCAAAAACTAATCAAAAAGTCAGTAATTTTATCGTATACTATTGTTCAGTGTAACAATCAGAGGAGGGGGCCCATAGGACAACTCAGGTAGACCTCAAGATAATTTTCTACGAGGTCGATGTGGTCTTCCTCGTAAATGTGTGAATGGGGAGAAAACTGGTCTTCTAGAGAGTCAGCAAACGCTTTGGCCTTTTCGGACGGAGAGTAAGTGAGTCCGCTTTGTCCGTGAAGAGGATGGTTGGTTGTTTTTGGTCGGAGAAGTTGGCGGTTGAGTTTTCAGAGTGAGCCGTTCTCTGTTCGACTGTGGAGAGGAATTTGTCCCACTCGTCTTCGGTGTGGGATTGTAGTAGGGCCTTGACTAGCTCGTTTTGTGCGTTTAGCTTACGTTTGATTGATGGGGAGCGGGTAAACTGCCATTGTCGGCGGAGTTTTCGTTTAATTGTCAACTCCTCCTTGATGTGGGGAGGAAGTTCAGCTTTGGTGCCTGTACAGGGGGTGAGTATGCACTCTGCTTGAGTGCAGTGAGGATTGAATTTTGTATATCTTCCACTTGAGGTCGATATCCTGGGGACTTGTTGCGGGAGCTGGTAAAGAGGTGTGTCTGAGGAGGCATTCCGAGAAACGTCTCCAGTTGACCCTCTTTACTTTGTTGTGGGGGGGGACGATATTGGAATAGCTAATTGCCAAATGTAAGAAGAATCGGGTTGTGATCGGAACTGAGATCTTCGATGCAGGTAAGTACGTGTGGGAACGGAAAGTTCTTGAGCACTGCGATGTCTAGGACATCGGGTTTGTATCTATGAGTGACCGGGATGAAAGTAGGTTCCGTCGGACCAATGGCTACGATGTTGAGGTTTTTGCTCAAAAACTTGTGAAGTATTTGTCCTCGGGTGTTGGAAACTCTGGTGTTCCAACTAGGATGTTTGCTGTTCAGATCGCCCATAATTATGGTCGGGTCGTCCGAAGAGAGTAAATCCTTGAAATGTTTGGCGAAGACGGTGTTTGGATTGGATGGAGGAGCATAGACCGATACAATAGACACGTTTGTGCAATGATAATGTATTTGGATGGCTGTATGCTCAATGGGAGAGTTTGGGACACTCGGAAGTGTCTGATGGGTGATCTGCCTGTGTACCAGCACGGCAGGCCCTCATGCCCCGCGCTGGCGTTGATGGGGAAGGAGTGGGTGATCTGATCGATACATGGTGTAGCCAGGGATGCTGAATCGGTCGGGAGGCATAAGATGGGTTTCTCCTAGGAGAGCGATGTCTACATTCCTATCTTGTAGGAAGTAGCGGAGTTCAGATTTGCGTGCGATGACGCCGTTGGCATTCCAAGCTACTATAGTTAATGGCCTATTCATTTTGCATAAGGAAGGCGATTAGGGAGGTGAGGGCTGTAATTATGATTTGTTTTGTATCGGCCGTGGACGATATTTGTTTAAGGATGTCTTGGATCCAGAGGAGAATGTCTGATTTCCTGATGAAGGAAGAGTCTCGGGGTTGAGCGGGCTCGGGCTGTTTTGCCTTGGCTTGGGTGTGTACCTGCACCGATCTGATAGCCTGTACAGGGACATGGATGGTGGTTTTCGGCTTTGGTGCCGGGACATGTGAGGTCTTTGCCTTTTTGGCCGGCCGCTGGGTCTTGGCTGGGGGAGCTGTTGCCTTAGCGTAGCTCTTTATTTGTGGCTTCGAAGTAGGAGCGGTTACAAAGATAGGCCGAACTTCCACAGTTTGAGATTCGTCTTCGTCGGATGAAGTTTCTGCCTCTGGGGCAGTTAACCTGGTTTTAGCCGGTTTAGGCTGTGGGGGAGGATTTGCCTGGCGAGCAACGGGTTTGGGGCTCTTTGATTGGGTGCGATTCCTGCGAGTATACTCAGCGTAAGCTGGGCACCCTCTGTAGTTAGATGGATGGGGACCATCGCAGTTGATGCATTTAGCATCGGTTTCCCTTGGCTTAGTGCAGTCTGCACGATCGTGGTTGCCTGCGCATTTTACGCAACGAGGTGGTAGATGGCAGTTTAGGGAGCTGTGCCCAAATCGTTGGCAGTTGTAACACTGCGCTGCGCCAGGCTTAGGTGTGTAGTTGTCAATGTTGTCGCTGACAAAAAACATATGACTGATGTCATAGACCTCACGGACGTTAGCGGGACGCTCCAGCGTGGTTAAGAAGACGTTGATAGGTCTTTTGGCTGCATTTGTGAGCCCAGTGATTGTCTTAGGGACCAGATTTAACTTGAACAGCTCCTCTGCAATGAGTTTAGGATCAGTGTTGTAAGGGACCCCCTTGAGTACGATTTTTACGTCTTTCTCCACTGGTGGAGTAAACGTATGGAAATGGCATTTGTGTTGGACCAAAGAAGCCTGAATGGCTCAAAAGTCCTGCATGGTCGAGGCTTGAACTTTGAAGTTCTTGCCTCGGCAAGATATGTCGGTTTTGCTTTTAGCAATCTTTTGGATATCTTTGGCCATATCCTGCCAGTTTGCCGGATTGTCCAACACAATTGGTGGGATATTTTCCTTTTTTGGCGTACTGGTTTTCGCAGTGGCTGATTTGGCCGAAGCCGATGATGATTGGGAAGAAGTTGAGTTCATCCTACGTTTTTCAACAACAGTGAAACCATTGGAGGATGAGGTTAAAGGTTGGAAACCATCAGGCTGGCTAGCTGGAAGATTGGCTGTTGAGACTTGCATCTGACTTTGGTCCTGAAAAGGGCCGTTGTCGGATGCTTGAGTTGTTTGAAGGGCCGTCGGTCGATGAATTGGTTGAATTAGTGCCAATTGGGCCTGAAAAGGGCCGTTGGCTTTAGCAAAAGCTGGCAGCAGCTTTGCTGCTGAGTCAGTCAGGGTGACTTTTTTCGAGGATTTGGCCTTGACCAACTTCCTCAGATGTTCCGGTGAAGCCGGGGGATTTTTCATTAGGGGACTTCGGTAGCGAACGAACTTGTCCCCCGTTTTTGAGGACATACTCAGAGGGAGTAAGCCTCGATGGTGGCAAAAATTTGAGTGTTTAGCTCAGAAGGAACGAAACCAAGAGAGATTTTTTTTCGAAGATAGACGCAAGAGGCGTACATCCACGATACAGGTTCGTTGAAGGCTAAGGACTTGAATCGTTATCGAATAGAATTGAATTAGTGCCTTAGACTTCAACTTACCCGGGAGAGACCAAGTCGCAGTCAGAGATGAACCAAGCGTGACCAAACAATCAGCTGAACCCAGCGATCCTTGGTAACTGGTTACCGCAAAGAAACACGTCAATGCGGGAACGTACCACAGGATAACAGCAACCAGGCTCAAGCAAGTTATTCGGCCAACGTTCGATTCAGATGTCTAAGAAACAGATACTCGGACGCTATTTATCGCACGGCACTGTTCTTGACTGTAAAAGTTGGCCAACCGTTAACGAAAGTTTGAATTACTTGCACAGACTAGTCAGATCCACCTTACTTGATCCACCTAGTCAGAGCTAGCTCTTTACTGTTTGGAGGTCAGGCGTAGAATGATCTGTCTGAGAGAGCCAACTTAACACTAACAATGTGTTATAGGATCGACGTCACGGACACACGAGAAGGGGCGTGACAGCCTTACACTCGACCAATACACACACAACACTATACCAATGGCTCTCTATCACACTGATTACGCGAAAGGTGCGGTGTTACCTTTTTGGAAACTGCACGACTGGGGAAGCCTGCTGGTGGAATGAACTACACTGAAGTAGTACAGCACCATTGGGGAAGCCTGGTTTTGGAATGAACTACACAAGCTGATCGGTAGTTGGTCTGTAGCATTAGTATTACACTAATCCACAACACCTTACACTCCGGGCCTCATTACCAGAGTAGTATGTTCGTGGTTCTGTCCCCTATAACACATAACACATATACAATACACTCAAAACACACTTTTACTCATGTAAGAGAGGGTATTTCAGCTGGAACATAACAATATGGGTAGAATAAAACTGTTTGAAAAGTAGTCTCTTTGTTTTATTTCACGTTTCAGTAGTCAGACTCGGGCAAATATTTTGTTTCTAATATTACGGTTGGAACACTGGACTTGTTACGACGCGACGTATCTGTATCCTGGGTCAGACTAATTTACGATTTAACTTAAATATTTCTTGTTATTGATAACTTTGATTTAATTAAACTTTTTAGCGTTATTTAAAATTGTGTTTAGAAACTTTTGTATCTTTTTTAAAATAATGTACATACTAATTTATTACTTTTAATGTTAATATTGTATCACTTTGAATAATTTTACTATAGTAAAATGTGTTTGTTGTAATAGTTTTTATTTGTTAGTGTTAATTATTTATAGTAATAAACCCAACGTGACCAATGAAAATGTAATTGTCACAATAATTGGTACTTTATGATATAGATCAATTTAATATAGTATTAAAGCTAAGACAATTATATTAATATTACATACAAAATCCATGCTTTTCTGATTGTAATGATAAAATTATAATAAGTCTACTTTTACTTTTAGTAAGACTTTTATACATATTTTTAAAAATATACATGCACGCCTCCTTAACAATGCCTAGCACTGAAGAGCATTATAGTCAGCTCTTGGAGGGTTAATGTTTAATTATTGTAGCTCAAACATCATTTGGAACTCGATTGAGTAAATAATGTACTATTTGTGAGAATTTGTCTTTAAGTATGCTACCTTAGTTATATAAAACTAAGACATTTTAGTAAGGAATATGAAGTTATTATTATTAATTAACACTTATATATTATATATCACGTGCTATTGTCCTTGAAATATTTAAAATATTTCAGTTCTTTAACTACAATATTGTAGTAGTTATTCATTTACTTAGAAGTACCATAAATGTTGAGAGCCAGCAGTCAGTATTGCTATTTTTAACTACGTTAAAGCTTTTCAATTATATCTAATGTATTTCTCATGTATTCATAGAAATAACGAAAAATTTATTTTATTTTTGTTTCTCGGTGGAAGGGCATAGTTTCCTTATTGATGCCACCTGTGTTTAAGTTAGAGATTTATTTAAAAACAAAAAATAAATAGAATTTTAGTAAAATATAATAATAATAGAGCATTTAAAAATGTATTAAATGTGATTTTGATCCAGTTAAAGTGTTGCTAATACATTTCGAAACTTAAAGGTTAAACAGCAACTTTAGTCCCTTATGAATATAACTTCAGTTTGAGTTGTTTACAGTTTGAGCACAAGACGTTGTCAACTCTGCACACAGAATGCGCTGAATCTCACTTTGCTCTAATGTAAATACTAGAAGATTAAATCCAACATTGTCACCCCGATATAGTTTAATTTGTTGTATGCTTGGATTGATTCAGATCGTTTGAAATGAGACATTGGCATGATAAGAATTCAAATGTTTCAAACTAATCTGATAATATTTAAATTATTTTAAACGTTTATTTAAAGCGAGTACACTGTTTCTCTGTTGCGTGTACACTTTTTGCACAGTTTATATAATTAATCTATAAGATTAAATCTATAATATATTAAACTATAATTAATATAAACAGTCTATCTATACTAATATTATAAAGAGGTAAAATTTATTTGTTTGTTTGTAGGGGGTAATCTCTGGAACTACTGAACCGATTGAAAAAATAGTTTTACCAATAAAAAGCTACACTATCCCTGAGTAACATATTCTATAATTCATTTTGACAAAAGCATTTATTTTTTATTTCAATATTTGTAAATTTAATCGGAAAAAATCTTAATTTAGGCATAGACTGATGTACCAACACATGTATTTATGTAACAGCTGATTTCAAACTTTGAAGCAATTATTTGTATTTTTAATTTTAATTTTAGGCTTTTATTAAAGTGTAGACCTGAGCCTTGCTGGTTCTTTTAACCTTTATATAACTGCTGAAATAATTTGATTTGAACAATTAACGTTATTTACCATCTTAGCATTGAGGTTATTATTAATTCTACACCTTTATTATAAATAACATGACTATGTGTATTCCTTTAGTAATCAATAAATCAATAAATGCAATTAGATATATTAAGGCAACTTTTACTTGTGAATATTTTGTCTAGTGAGATATGCTAAATTATTAGTAGGTATCTATTGAGCTTTATCAACTAAACAAATATGTTTTATGAATTAATCAATCTTGTTAAAAAAATATAGATTTTTAGGTTTATTTATCCTATTAAGTTTATGTTATACAGAATTTGTATAAAGATACAACAATAGAATTAATTATTAAACTATTACGCATTCTAGAATCTCCTGCGTACTTCGCAAATCAATCCATTTCTTCCTCCATACTTTATTTCACCCAATTTTACTTTATAATTTTGTTTCAATAAAAGAGTAGTATTGCTCATACACTGGAAGATAAGATCTTAAAAATAATATTAAATAACTAAATGAAATTAGTTAGTGTATTATATAACAGTAATTATAATAATGGATAATATAAACTAACAAGACTCAGGCCTATTTCTGAAAAAAAAGTTAGCCTGAAAATTTGATGTTAGCCTGAAAATTAGGCCTCGTTTATGCACTAGCGGTCGACCGCAGCGGCTACCCGTTCTTTTTTTAAACACTGTGGTGGGAGAGCTAGGGCTGCCAACTGTTCTCCAGTCCTGTTAGTCTGAAAAAGTGTATAAAAAATGTAATCAAACACCGGATAGGTTGGCAGCACTGACATGGCGGGAGCGGTGAGCCGCTGTGCATAAACGCTCCCATTTAAACCAATGCATTTTGAAACCGCAAAACACTGCGGTTTGTAAGTGCACCGCTCTGTTTCTGTGAACCGCTGCGGCTCGCCGCTCCGCTTCTTGTTGCATAAACGTGACCATTTAACTCAATGCACTTATAAAAGTAGCGTTGTGCGCCGCTGCGGGCAACCGCTAGTGCATAAACAGGGCCTTAGATGTAGATTACGGAAGCTGATATTCGTGACGTGAGTTGAGCGAAGTTGATATGTATACGGTTTTAACTAACTATTTGAGACATTGGTCTACTCATCGTATGCTAGTGCAGCATTTGTTTTCTCCTCAGCCACCTGCTTCAATCCGAGCTGGCTTACGCGCTGCTTCGTTCCGCTCGCAGCGGAAACAATCGTTTTGACAGTTTACACATTGACCTCGCGGTCTCGGATTATGGATTGCACTTTGAGAGTTAGCACCTCGAGCTATAAGGTCGTGTAAAAAAACAAAATTTTAGGATAATCTCCTATATTTACTTTTTTTAAGATAAAACCCCAAAAGTTTCATTCTAGTTCGAAAAATCTCAGAAACTGATACTTACGGTCAAAAAACTGCTTCCGGTTGTTGGATTTTTGCAAACGAACACGTTCGAGCCATTTAGAAAACCAACGAGTGTACCAAATTTGGACCAAATCGGACGTAATATGCGCCCATTAGAGTGCAAAAACATATATATAATAAAACAGTTTTTAATGACATCCCAAAACTTGTTCTGGGGACCATGATTAGTATCAGTTACTACTCCCTAGTAACCTTAGGTCTCACCATAAGGGTCACTGAAATAGCTCATCTTTCTTATGGAAATTCGCTAATAAGACAACTTAAATGCTATTGAGGTTTAGAGTCAACAGCTGATTATTATCGTACTAACACTCAGCCGACTACATAGTCAACCCCCCTGGTTTTGTATTATTTTACATGAACAGATATAATTTTAAAAACTAAATTAAATTCTAATTTAATTGGAAATTATTAGTAAATTTCAGTATTTTATCTACAAATTTGAGGACATGTATTTTAAATTAATTGATATATAATAAATATGTATGCCATAAGTGCTTAGTTGGGACGTAACTTTATTTACCAACTCATATTACATATACGGATAATGTATGTAATTACCAGATCTACGTGTGACACATTTGTGGTTGTTGTATACAGTGGTAGCTTTCCGTTACAGACTCAAATATAAGGTATAAGGTAACGCAGATGTTAAACAATTAATTAGCTTCAAATAACAGAAATGCTTGTACTCGTTCAAGTTTGTTGAATGCGAGATGCTCGTTTATTTGATAAAGTAGGGTATTATAAGCTTAACCTGTATTGCAGTTTTATGCTTTGGGCACTAACCCCATTCGATCCTCGTCATACGTATTTTATAATTTCTTTTAAATAAAGGTATACTATTAATCATCAACTTAAAACTAAAATGTTAAATCTTTTTTACTGTCTAAATAAAATGAGTTATAAGTTATAATAATGTATAAATAGTTTTAAAAATTATAATATCTTATGATTTTCCTTCAGCACAAAGGGGGCAGAGGGTGGTTTAGTGGTTAATCACACTCTTCCAGTTTTTTATAGTTGGAACCTCATAGGGGCGTTGGTTTGAGTTTAGTTACTGGCGTTGTGTTTTCTGGATAAAACGTCTGTCTAACTGTCATAAATTAAAACCTTTAAGAAAAAAAATCTGAACAAAAACAAATCTAAAAATTAGTGATACAAATTATGTCAAAGTGTGAAATTAAGCTGTAAATGGAAATGCCACTGTAAACTAAGCGTAAATGACAGGTTTAAAGTTTAAGGGTGTTGGAGAAACCAGCTTTTAATTATTATACCATCACTTCACTTCTAGCACCACCTGGGCTACATATTTTAAACAGTTCATACTATATATTTATTGATATACATTTTAAAAGTTTTCTTTTATTGAAATATATGTATTTTCCTAATTGGTATATAAAACTTAGACAGTATGTTATTACCAGTTCATATAATTATACAATGTGGATTGTCTAAATTGAAACCTACACGTATTTTGTAAACTTACTTGTAGTTTCGTCCAAGGGTTAGTTTTACAATAGTTGACAAACTAATAGTTCTTGAGCTCATGGATAAAAATGCATACTCGTTATTTGATAAAGGTTCAAACTCATATCAATCAATGAGAACGAAAAAATAAAGTTGGGTCTCCTGAGAAGGCGTTTTTATTGATGGAATGCGATTAAATAGGAATCATTAAAGGCAATATAGAAACCCAAAACATTTTATTGTATTTACAATATGAACGTACATAGTCCAAGAAGTGCCATACAGATCAGCTGACATGTTATATAACCAGGAGAAAATGTACCTACATATCTAGTTATCAATGAACATGCCATATTATTATTATTCACGAATTTATTATGTTTTATGACTACACTGTTACAAAATATATTTTTCCATATACAATTGTGGAAGGCCATTACAATATAATTGACAAAATTGGCAGTCGTACTTAGGGGTGATATTTTTGTATAGTGTATAATTTGTGTTTAAACTTAGCAATTTAACTACTCATCCAATTGAAATAAAATTTTGGTATACTGATGTGTTAATCAAATAAAAGTTGAAAATACATTATAGAACAGATTAAATAACGAATTTAAATATTATATTTATATTTTTATTATATTGAATGCTTTGTTTATATACTGGTGCAAGAAGTGACGTTAATATATGAAAGAGAGTAATACAATTACATTGTCTACGCCAAGTGTAAGGTGACGAGCATGGCATTCAAACATTTAATTAGCTTCAGAAAACAACAATTCTTTTATCGAATCCTCTTTATTGTAAAGTGACACTACGTACATACACAGCTAAATTTGTAAGTTAAGTGTCTCCTTAAAATCTGCAAATGTAGAAAAATATTGTTTAATGTCCTGCCTGTATGAGTAAACACATTACACGGATACATAAAACTAAACGTACGAAAAATGAAACTATGCAGTTAATACTCACAAACTGTAGGTAACATAACCTTTTAGTTTTCTCGTAATGTCAGGATTATTAAACTTAGATATTTGTATCGTTTCATTTTCATAGGGCTACAACACAATTGTTTAAACAAATAAAAGAGCACTGTGGCTACAAAATCACACTGATTTAAATAAAAACCCGAACCACAAAACAAGGAGCAAAAACTATAAACAACTAAATTGTAAGTTAAGTTTAATACCTTACCCTTATGTACATTTCGATGACATGGTCATCATCCTCAGAGGGTTTTAACACTACTGAGGATGATGACCATGTCATCGAAATGTACATAAGGGTAAGGTATTAAACTTAACTTACAATTTAGTTGTTTAGTTATAGTTTTTGCTCCTTGTTTTGTGGTTCGGGTTTTTATTTAAATCAGTGTAACACAATTGTTGATAACATACCATTATTGAAAAGAACGGTGAAAATTGATTGCTTGGCTTGACCCGAAGTTGTACTTATTTCACATTTCCATTCGGACGGTTTCATTAAAATTTCTTAAAAGTAAGTAGAAAAATATGACACACTTACTTGGAACGAAATTCGAATGAATTCATAACCAAGAGAAACACATTTAGGATATAGAACAAAATGAGTTTCATAAATTCGTAAACCAAAGCATAAAATACTTTAAAAAAGTCTTTATTTTAGAAATACGATATTGTTTTGTAAGTTTAGCACCATAGTCTATTTACTAAGAAACTCTGTTCAGATAGCTACAAAAACCTAAATTAATGTTCTCGAGGCTCAGTAACCGAATGTTTTACTGCATTTCCCTCGCGCTTAAATGCTTCTTCATTGTTCGCCGTAATAAATCTCGCTAATGATGCAGTTCAAGAAGACGTGTTTAAAGAATGTAACCAGTAGCTAATCAAATTTTGGACATAACCTATGTACTTCTAAAAGAATACATTACTTTAAACTTAACTGTTAAATCAGCTTTACACAAATACGAAATAAGAGATATACTCCACTATTTTTCAAATTTAAAAATAATTGTTTTTAATAAATGAGAAATACATAACATTATGGGTAGTTCAAACCAGTTCTACTAACGTGAGACTTTCTACATGATAACATCCTCCAAATGACAAAGTTTGTAAAAATAAAACTTATAGCTTTCAAAGATTCAAGTTATCTTAAAAAATACGGTTTGCAAATTGTGGACATTTCAGTTTCAAATGTCTTACAACTGAGAAGCTTAGATTGTTAACTTTGAAAGTTTTTCAAATAACATGTGGTGCAGTTGATGATTCCAAAGATACAAGTTTCTTTGTAATGTTACTTCTATTCTTACAGTAAAAAAATCAAGCTAATACTCAGATATTAAATTAGTTGCAAAGGTAGTCGTCAGGCTGCGCTCAAAGCTGAAAGTACAGTAGGAAATATATATGTGAAGGAGCTGTTGGCTGTATGAGCATACGCAGGGTCGGCCAATGCGCATGCGCTAACAGCGTGGAGGTTAGCGTAGCGAGTCAGTCGGTGACAGAGGTTAGTCGCGTTATTTAGTGCACTGCCTTTTCTAAAAACATTGTAGTATTTTATTATTTCTGGACTATAATCAACTTAATGAAATTGTTATAAATATTGTATACAGTATATTGTATAAATTATTTATAAATATTGTACACAACTTTTAAAAACAAAGCCGTAAAAAACATACTGGGTAGTAGTGTACCTAGCAGTCAAATCCCCCACCCCGCCATTAAAAGTTATTGTTACAATTACATTTTAAGTAATATAAGGAACTGACATTGTTTACCCAGAGCTTTATAATGAATTTAATGAACTTCTTTCTTTACCTTCCATTCCTAAAAAAAATATTATAGTAAAATGAAAGCCCAAAGGACATACGTTGTATAAGCTATTATTAACTTTAATTAATTATTAAAACATATTTTGTATTACTATAGTAACCTATTTGGTTTATCTAAGAATTTTAGAAATTAAGAAAAAAACAATTTCAAAATTCACGCTTCAATCTTTATAAAAGCTAAATGAAACAATGATTGTGAATACAAAATTGAGGTTTTCAAATATAATATTATTCCTGGTATCTTTACTAAGGATGGCACATGAATTATAAGGATGAATGGTGAAAGCTATGTGCAACGACTTATAATTATTATTAATCAATTCGGTCAAACGTTTCGTTGATAGACTGTTGCATTTTACTCCTTGTTCCAATTTAAAAGGTTTGGATGCTCCAAGAATCTATCAAAACTTTATCATTCACAAATTGAAAATAATGAATTTCTATAGTAGAGTTTTACTTTTATAACGAGATTTAATTACATTTGATAAAAAGATTGACTGAGTTAAAACAAGTTCTGGACTAAAATGCTTCTATTTTTGTTTATGTTTGTAATGGCCAGTCGGTAAAGGTCAATTTAGACCAAAAGTACCAGTAATTCGCAATACGGCTGAATTTTTTTTTATAAGTACATTAAAGTATGTAGATTAACATAAAAAAAGTTTACCAGTCTATCGATTTCCCAAAGTCGAAAAAAAAATCGATTATCATTTTTTTTTCGATTATCCTTAAGGCTCGGCTCTCTACATTCAAAACGGCGAAGTTGGGTACCAATTTCAATGTTAAATAACCAAAACATACCTTCACTATTAAGCATATTTTTCTGTTGTTTTTGGCAAAAAACGAAAGCTGTATTTTTTTCTTAAAGTAAAATAGATTGTGGGTGTTGATTGCTAAAGTTTTTTGCAATATTTCTTTTTGCAACTGAGTAAAAAATTAATAAAGTTTACTATTTTTTACTATTTATATCATACGTTTATGAAAACAATAACACGGGTTTTGAAAATGTATTCGGCAATCAACATCCGCATATGATAGTACTTCAAAATGAAACCAAAATTTTAAATTTATTCCACGAATTAACGGAAAAAAATGACTTATTCTGTAGCATTGCTCTTATGGGAATCAGATTCAATATGGCGCAGGGTAAGCGCCCCCTTAATATTTCGAGCTGGGATGAAGATAGAGGAAAATAAAAATACCACCGTGTAGAGGAGGTATTTTTCAACAAAAAAGGTCATATGTATTTATTTCCTCCGAGCAATAGTTTGTCTGGAAAAAATTCGATAATGCAGATATGTATTTTGCAGCAGAGGAAATCACTAAAAGGGGACATCTTATTCATATATGAAGCGTTGGCTCATTCTAAATAGGCCGAATTTTAATATATCGAATTGAAACTTGACATAGGAGTTAAAATATATATTTTAAACATTTATGCTGAGTCTCAGCTTGTTATCTTGAAAATTACCCGATCTAGAGCCACTTGACTTATTAATGGGTTTCTCGATTTTAGGAGTACCGGACCCACCAATTCATTTTAAACAGCTCCAGTTTAGAAAATTTTCAAAATATCAACCTGAAAGTTTTTTTACAAGTTAAATATATAGATTCAAACAAGATCAAGGAGTATAAACCTTTTTTATTATTTACTTTTCAAAGCACAAGTAATTTAAAAAAGTATAATTTTAAACCTTTTTAGATTTTTCATCAAAACGCTTGAGTTAATCGGCTGCAGATTAGTCAATTTTTTAAATATAGTTTTTAAAATAAGTGTAGCAAAAAAAAATTGTGTTTTTAACTTCTGTACCAATTTTTAAATCGATATGTTCAAAAATGTCGAAAATGGAGTCGTTGAATCCAAAAGTGTTATAGTTAAAACGAGATAGGTAACACAGAAGACCATTTTCAAGCGCCTCGATTTTAAAAATAACATTAAAAAAATCGTTCATACTTACTAAGAATATTTATACTGGTGTACTCAACTTGTAAAACAAATTTGATGTTGATATTCCAAAAATTTACGAAACTGGAATAGATTGAAATTAGTTCGTGAGTCCGGTACTAGTAAAATCGATAATCGAAATCGACTCCTAGATCGGGTAATTTTCAAGATAACAAGCTGAGACTCAGCATAAATGTTTAAAATATATATTTTAACTTCTATGTCAAGTTTCAATTCGATATATTAAAATTCGGCCAATTTAGAATGAGCCAACGCTTCATATATGAATAAGATGTCCCCTTTTAGTGATTTCCCCTGCTGCAAAATACATACCTGCATTATCGATTTTTTTCCAGACAAACCATTGCTCGGACGAAATAAATACATATGACCTTTTTTGTTGAAAATACCTCCCCTACACGGTGGTATTTTTATTTTCCTCTATCTTCATCCCAGCTCGAAATATTAAGGATAATCGAAAAAAAATGATAATCGATTTTTTTTCGACTTTGGGAAATCGATAGACTGGTAAACTTTTTTTTATGTTAATCTACATACTTTAATGTACTTATAAAACAAATTCAGCCGTATTGCAAATTACTGGTAGTTGTAACCTATACCGACTGGGCTATAACGGAACTAACATAAATTAATCTGTATTTCAATCTGTTGTGATGAAATGTTAATGGGAAATGTTTCCAGAATTCTCAAAGACAGTAAAGAAAAACTTATGTTTAGAGTAGGTCTATTTTTCATGCATGGGAAGTTTAAATGATTGTTTTGCGTCTCCAAATGAGGTTAGGTATGTATAAGTCTTAAATAAAAAAAATGCATATTGAAATTAACATTACATTTTATTTCTAACTGAATTGAAAAGTTGTAATTTTAGTTAAACTTTGTATTTAAATTGTGTTTAAAGTGTTTAAAATTTTTATGTTGTGTTTTTTTCTTTCTGTAATGATTAATACGATTAAAGTAAATAACAATTATAACAATTTTTTTGTTGAATGTAACTGTAATGCAAATATAAGTTGGAAACTTCAACGCAAAATAATGAAAATTACAAAAATACTGTACATAGAAACTTTAAGTTTGGGTTCGATTCCCCTATTTTGGGGAGGCAGTAAGACGGCTGCAGAAACTAAAACACACAAAAAAAGCTGCCCAAGTATGGATTTAATTAGTTTCGTTATAAAGATTTGAAGAATGTATGCCTCTACTATTCAACACATTCCTTTATCATAAACACTGCAATACAAACTTATAATATAGTATTTTAAGTTACTTTGCGATTAGTTTAACTTAATACGCTAAAGAACATCTATTAAACATAATATTGGATTTCTAGTAAACATGATATTGGATTTGAACCAATATTGTAAAACTTCTAAACTCATAATAGAGTATTCTATATATTTAAAAGATGGATCATTTAATATCCTGTGATGTGCTTATACAAAGTCAGTATTACATTTTCTATGATAGTGTTGATGTATATCAATGATTGTTCCTTGTGTTGTGTAATGCTGACTCGCTATAGAATAGTACATCTGAAAATGAATTTAAACAAACTAACGGTATAATAACAAATAAATAATAATAATGCAAATTTGGTGATTGGGTTCAAAACGTTTATATTAAAGTTTGGAACCCCTTCAAGTTTGAGTGGAAGAATTAAATTGAAACGATGTTCCTTAATGCGGTTTGCGGTATGAGTTAACAAATAGAAAATGTAATGCGTAACGAAAAAAAGGGTTATTAATGGGTTGCTAAGGGAATGACAAATATAAAATACGAGTAACGAAAAAGGGTTACCAAATTGGTTGCTATGGCAATGAATGTATAGCCTATACTTTACTTTCAAGAAAAATGTATTTTGGTTCATCAATTTAAATTAAGAGACGATTGGTTCCGTCCGGCGTAGTTCAGATATTATCGTCAAGCGCTGAAATACATTCAATAAACATAAAGTATTCGTTCATTAGTCTAAGCCTAACCTAAAAATATTGTATGTATATTTAATTTATTTTTCCTGCCTTAACGGCTACATAGATACAATAATTTTAGGTTAGATCTAGAAAGTAATTTTAAGTCTAGGCCTAACATAACATTTTTGTATGTACGTTGCCGTTAAGAAAGGTAAAACAATTAAACATACATACAATAATTTTAGGATAGGCCTAGACTGATGAACGAACATTTTATGTTTATTGAATGTATTTACAATGAATGGACATTTAACTTTGTTTACCATCTTAGCTTTGATGTTATAATTAATTCTACACTTTTATTACAATAACATTAATCGTATGGAAGCACTAAATATTTGTAAAAAAAATCTAATAATAAATGGCAATTGAAAGATTAAAATTATGTGTGTATGTTGCCGTTAAGGCTGGTAAAAGAATTGAAGAAAAGGCGTAATGAACTTTGTTCCTGACTGGGATCCCACGACCGCACACATTTAATTTTTTTAAGCAAGATAGTTTGTTCCTTTAGATTTAGAAGATTAGTAATGATAAATAGAGAGAGATGAGAAGAAGACGGAGTAACTATGTAATGAAGTAAAACATAAGAGTCGCCTTGTCATAAAGACACCACAATAAAGTGTCCTGTAACTAAATGTCAGTCAACTTTAGTAGTAAAGTTTTATAAAGTCTGGAGTGTGATACGAATGGAGAAAGAAACGAGCGAGTTGAAAGTACTTAAGTACTATCTTGTTGGTAGAAAGTCAAGAAGTACCAAAAGTTTAAAATTGATCAACACCTTATCTTGTACGGCTTTTCATATACAGTACAGTATAAACAATTTATGTAGGCTAGTTGCATAAATAATTGACATTATTGCATTCACAAATACTTAATAATAGCAGTATTTGTGATGCTAGGATAATTTGGTAAGTAATGCTTAAACTATTTAGATTTTACTTACATTCCTGAAATTATATAATTTCAGAGGATTTACTGATCAAGCATGTCTTTGGCAACTCAATAAATGAAGTGATTGCTAGACAATATTGCAATCATGTTACAATATAGACAATAGTCTGTCCTTTGAATGAAAACTGCGATAGAATTAACGAAGATGTTTTAAATTTAATTGAAGGGGATTTCAAAGAGTATTGCAGTGTGGATAAAGTGGTATCAGGCAATCCAAGCGAGAAATTAAACATCCTATTTGAGTATATAAATTCTATAACTCCTACAGGAATGCCACCTTATAGACTTAAAAGTTAAAATGTGGTACAATTTGTTATGCTTATAAGAAACATGAATATGGGTTCCAGTTTAGTAAATGGAGTGCGAATGTTGGTGTTGGAAATGTATGACTAATGTCTAAGTAATAACAGGGTTTGGAAAAGGTACTGTAATTTTCTTACCAAGGATAAAAATGATTCCAACAGACCCAACCATGCCTTTCCATATGACAAGAGTACAATTTCCAATACGGATATCATTTGCTGTAACACGACTTAATAAAGCTCAGAGTCAAACCTTTGACAAAATCGGCATTTACTTACCGTCACCAGTTTTCACACACGGCCCGCTAAATGTGGCCTTTAGCCGAGTAAAAACACCTCAAGATGTAAAAGTAGTCATCAAAAAGACCAGTGAATAGGGAAAGGACAACTGTGGATATTACACAAAAAATATTCAAAGATGTTTTGCTGTAATACTTTGTTCTAATAAATAAAGTTTTCAAAATGATTACATAGTTTATTTCACGTTATGTATCAGTAACTGAACATAAATTAGGGGCTTTAAGCCCCTACAAGCCACTAGTATATTTACATTTAGAGCCAGGGTGTTTAAGCATTAATAACACTTAAAATAAGGATGCAAAAAAGCAGAAGGAAACATAAAAAAGGCACTGTAAATTCAGAAAAAAGGCATAATATATTTTAACAACTAATAAACAAATAATTCAGACAATTTACATTTTACTGGTTACACATTACCAAAAGGTATTTCTTTAAATTGTCTGTTGTTCGACTTTGTCTTCCGTCAGAAAGAACTGGCAGCACACATGCACAGTTAAGTTATTGGTGGGAGTAGGCTAAACAAAGTTTGACTCTACTTACATGCCTACTGCATACTTTCAACCGGTTCGACCACAAGGACAACAATAGAAGGAACCTTTTTTCCTAGAAATTGGAAACAGTTCATTCTCTCTCTCTCACTCCCTTTTCCGCGGTTACTATAGTTGTGGACAGCGTAACTCTGAACCAAGAAAAGGCTAGCGTCTAACGGATGTACAGCGGATGTGAAGCAATCTTGGTTCAGAGTTACTCTGTGCACAACTATAAACACTCCTAATTCGTAAGAAATATGCATCTGTCAGAGAATTTGGTTTCATAGAACAAGTTTCCGACTTATTCTCGTTCCACTCTTTACACTTTTCATTGTACAAACATTATTCAATTTACTTGCAAAAGGCAAACATAGGCTTTTATAATTTAAATAGGCTGAAAGAGCTTAAAAAGGTTAAACAGGCAAATAGGCAAAATTAAGGCATTTTGCCAAACATCCGGGCTCTAATAATAATAAGTCGACCACGTAGCTGAACCTATGACTTGAGTAACTGAGTATGCATCCCGACCATCGGCCTCGTAAGACAGCCTTCAACACTGTAAAACCCCCTCGTGGATTTGAACCAACTAATTTTATGTTATTTTACGTTTTGATCGATTTTGGGGGAACCAGCGAGCTATAATGACGTTTAAAAAACAAAATGTGCTGAATATTGTGAATTATGTTTTTTTAATTTTTACTTGAAACCACAAAAAGTTTCATTCTCGTACGAAAATCTTTAAAAAAATTTACTTCCGATAGTCCGACAGGAAAATTTAACCGACGTGCTTCCGGTTGTTAGATGTTTTGGCTAACGACCTTGTATGAGTCACTTAGAAAACACATTAATATAAAGGAATTTCTCACTGAAAATGTTTGGTTTTAGTTAAAACCTTTAGTTTAAATTAGTACACATGTTTGCGATTTTATTGTTTAAATTGTGACATTTGAATATTTCCTATTATATTATTATAATTTTGTCCGATAGATAAACAAATTACACATCGCGTCGTAGTTGTTAGAAGGGGGCGGGAGGGGGGAATTAAGTTGGTTTTTATTTGTTTAACTTATAAACAAAGCAGTGCATCGGCCGTGGTTGAACAAAGCAAAGGTTCGTGCGTTGTTGTTTATAGGGGACCGAACTAGGAACATACGACTCAGTTAATGAGGCCCTGAGTGTAAGGAAATGTAGTAGATTTAAAAAAGAACGCGAAAAGAAAACTTTATACCAAATGTGTTAACCAAATGTTAACCACACGCTCAGTAGGCCTACGATCTAGCCAGAATTTAATCTGGAGTAAGTCATAGTACCATTCGATTTACAGGACTTAACTAGACACATCGGTTAGAAGGTGTTGTATGGTGTTAGTGAGTGTTGGCATTGAAGAAACAACACTATAAGAAGCGAAATCCCCATGTTATCAGAGGTAACACTTTTCAATAGTCGAAAATGCCTAGTTGGGATCGAGACCAAGAGGTACCGCCAGCAGCATCGCCGCGCGGACTGTACCTTCTTTATTGGGACTGTACATTACGTGCCCGCCCCTAGTGTCAACTTCACAAACAGACCAGTTGTCGAGGCGTAAACTGCAATGCTCTCCTTAGCCGTAGGTGACTTATGGGTTGAGTTATCTTTAATTAAAAAAACACAGGTTTTTAGATGAAAGATGTGGGATTCAAACTAAAATATATTTTTATGTAATTGTACACATTGAAAAAGTAAAATTCAAACTTTATTTCAGGAATCATCTGACATAAAATTTTCAGTAAGCGAGGATTTTTTATTTTTTCAAGTATCGATGTTTCGTCAGCGGGGAAGTTGTATAGGAAATCACACGTACTAAAACTATTGTTTAAACAAGTTTTTGTCTCCAAACCGTTTTGGGTTTTAAGGTGGTCGATTAACGACAATAAAATTGCGCTCGAAACTAAAAGGTCCTGCCACAAAAACTCCGTTGGTCCGATCACGCTGATTATTTATTCTGGATTCACGTTTTTATTAATTAGTTTTTATAATAAAGTATATGTTAGTATTAGTTTTTTATTGCGTTTGTAAATCTTTTCGTTAATTTATAAAAGTTGTTTAAATCCAATTTTAAAGTGAGAAAACAACTAAAAGAGAAGAGCATCTCGTAGTATTTTGTTATAATTAATTGTATATTTTCAAATAATAATCTATATTATTAAAAGATTTTTGTGAAAAAATATTTCCAATCGCCCCCTAATGGATCCATTGTGAAGATTTTTTTAAATGTGTTTATTTTTATCTCTAGATGTCAACAAGCACTGATTTTTTTTTAACATTCTAGGCCACAAAAATTCCAATTATATGGTCTTTTCGGTTTTTTAAATTTATTTTAAAAACTAAAAAAGGTACGATTGGTTGATAACTCAATTTAGAACAAGTTTTTGACCTAAAAAATTTAATCCAAATCGATTTTGTATATTTTATTTTTACTCCTCCATCTTAGAAAATTTTGTAAAAAATGAAATTTACAAATTTGATTTGGAAGAAATTTTTATATCAAGCACTTTGAAATAAACATTTTTCGTCTCTTGGCTTTTTTTCTAAAAACTCTTCCTTTTCAAGATATTAGCAACTTTATGTCGATTTATTTTAACACATTTTGTTTTGGGTGGTCCGATTTTTCTTTTCTTGATGTCATTTTCCTAGTCTTAAATAGGCCTTTAAAATGAGGTATCACATGACCATACTTCCCATTTAAAAATTTTGAGTTGCCCCCGAAATCCCCCATTTTTAGAGGACACTCAAAATTTCCGATAACGTCAAAAGATACTTTGGATTAAGTTAGTATCGTTCCCAAATTTGTTTGTTTTAACAAGCAAACAAATTTAAGGGGGGGGGACTTTTTTTACACACAGTATATATATTCGATTTGGTCCAAATTTCTAACACATATTGGTTTGCCTACGTCGCTCGGACGCGTTCGTCAGCCAAAAAACAACCAGAAGCACGTTTTTGACCGAAAGTGACTATTTTTTCATTATTACGAGTATGAATGTTTTTTAGAGTTTTTTCTAAAAATATAAATGTAGGATGTTATTCTGCACATTTTATTTTTTTACGCGACCTTACAGCTCGCTTGGTTTCCCCAAAATCGATCAAAACGTAAAATAACATAAAAGTACCTTCTCATCCGAGGCCGACGGGCGAGATTTTACGCTGCGAGCGAAGCGAAGCTCATAACCCGAGGCCACAAGATCGAGGTGCAAACTCGCAAAGCGAATTTTTCCACTGCGAGTGTAACGAAGGAGCGCGTGAGTCGAAGCTGGAGGTTTAGGCGCAAACAAATTCTACTAATATATTTCGTACAAAGAGGCAGCTATTCAGCACCGTCGTGAGTAGACCTATTTCCCAAATTGTAGGTTGACACCCTACAACATAGGCATATAAACTTAATTTTGGAAATTTGCTCAACTCACGTCAGCGAGTTATTTTTTTGTGTGGTCGAATTATTTTTCTCACACAATGCCTTGAGTTCACGTCGAAATTGAACTTTTAAGACTTTAAATTTGTTGTTTATTTCATCATCGCTCACGTCAAACACATGTTTGTAAGTGTGGACTAGGCTTTATTAGTGCTAATTGTTTACATTACGGCCGTTCATTCCCTTACGCGAAGAATAAGCGTAAACCTAGTTATGGAACACCCGGTATAGGCTAATAATTTCGTAGTCTATGAGTACCATATTTTGCTTTGAATTATTTTAGTTGTTGCTAAAGTGATCGATTGTAACTTTGTTTGTAATAATATAAAAATTATTATTTATTTATTTATGGTTTTTTCCCCCAGTTCAAAATATTGACCATAAAACTAAATCTTTTAGAGCTTTTTCGCAAAACTGTCATAAGTATTGCCCACAAAACAATACTTTTCCCAAAAGCGGTAATGAACAGTCTAATACCTTAATTGAGAACGGTTGAAATATATATGTTTGGTGTCAAAACGAAAACTGTTTTGCTATTTTACCTAAGTTTTTGCATATTTAGTTTTAAATACTTCACCCATTTTAAGCCCGATTTTATGAGATAAAGTTTTTATTTGTTAATTTTATCTTGTATGGGATATTTTTTCAACAAAACAAACTTAAAAGACTTTACAATATTTCACAGTAATAGATTATCAAATCAAATTCAGGAAAACCCATGTTCAAATCATGTTAATTGGAGATTTAAGATAATTTTTATACAGTATTTGACATAACTTTTGCATTGTAAGTTACAAAAAAATTCATTTACTACTTAAATTTGTTTTTAATTCATTTAAAAAAGTATTAAATTTATATAATTGGGTTATTAAAAACATTATCAATAATAAATCATTGCTCAACAGTACTGTATAATATAGTTGCAACGTGCGTCAAATATTGAAACATGTGCTCGCTCCCTCCACAACGAAAACTAAATTCTCTTCGTTGGGGATGATTAGTAGTTTGTCAAAGTAGTTTGTGCAAGGCAGTGCAAGAGGCAGATATATTCGCGGTCTGGTGGTGCGGCGAAATTTAAACTCTGTCTATAATGTCAGTTTCGTCTCGAGGAGCTGAAAAAGACTGGTGGCGCTCCGAGTGGCTTCGATGTGAACTAACACGCAAGCGTCCGCTTATAGCCCATTAGGTTTCGCTTCTTGTAATGTTGTTTCTTCAATGGTGTTGGACAGTCACGAACCTCATCGTATGATATTATTAGTTATACTTGCCTTAGCAATCCTTTTAGAAGTCTTTATATCGTTTACAGCTATTTCACCTTTTCATTTTCAGGCATCATCAGAACGAACACACAAAAAACACACTTCTCACAGTTACACTTATTAACAGATTAATATGACATTTAACACATAAAGAAATAAAAACATAATAAATAAAAACACAAAACGACACTTGGTGAAACATTTAAAACACTAGACTTGTTGAATTTATTCGAGTCACAGTATGCGACTGTCATCAAGTCTATCATATCACTAACTGGGAGAAGTGTCTTTTTTGTGTATTAGTTCTGATGATGCCTGGAAATGAAAAGGTGAAACAGCTGTAAACGATATAAAGACTTCTAAAAGGATTGCTAAGGCAAGTATAAATAATAATAATAATAATATTATATATAATAGCAATCGGATATGGCTACAAATACAATCATCGTATGAGTTTGTAAATTGGTACAACTGAGGTCCTGGCATAAAACATTAACGGCAGAAGCGAGGTCTTGTGGAAAACAGATTAAATACTTACAAAACAGGGGTGTGCGTGGGGCCCTCGCCTATACGTTAATAGTGTTAAGTTTTCAGCTGGCCTTCTTTCAATGTTACAGTGGTTGGAAGAAAGATGTTAGCTGTGTGAATGTTCGCTCTTGACTAAATTTCAACATTCAAAAACACTGTTGTTATAGAAATAGATAAATAGTGACAGTAGTTTATCTATTGTTACAATTTATACATTTTTAATACATTTTATATTTTAATATATTTTTCATTATAATAATAATAATAAGACAGCTGAACCTATGACGAGAATATGCATCCCTACCGTCGGCCTCGTAAGACAAGCTTCCCACTGTAAAACCCCCTCGTGGATTTAAACCAACTAATTTTATGTTATTTACGGGCCTTTAAATCCAGTCCCCATTTCTATTTGAATCCTACATTTTAAAATTATATACAATTTTGTCTTCCTGGTTTTTTTAAAGTTAATATATATATACATAAATAACTTAGTAAAATTATGCAAAACAGCTCTAGCCGGAGACCAGATATCTAGTCATATCCCGTCAGCTTGGAAGCGAGCCAACCACAGTTTGCTACTTTCCCGCCCTGCTACCCTTAAACCACAGACACGATTAGATATTTGGTCTCCCTAGCCGAGATTCAAATCCAGTATTTTCTGATGAGGAATACGCTACGTTATCCACTCGGATAAGCCTTTATTAAAGGAAACTAACAAATTAACAATACTTTAGTTACTTTACTATCGGTATAAATATTACTTGTAAAGTTAAAGATAGTTTATCAGCACCATCTAGGAGCGGTTATAACAAGTTTTCTCGGTTCTTATTAAGTTAGTCTGTATAGTTTGTATTCTTTAGAGTTTTATAACAGTTACTAAGTTAGTCTGTATAGTTTGTGTTCGTGAGAGGTTTATAAGTGATAAAAGTCTACAATGATTATGAAAGAAAAGCTAGAAAACTGAAGAGGTTACAGAAAATTAAAATAGAAGACCAGTAGGAAGTTCAGCCCCAATATGTGAGTTTATTTTAATTTATCTTATAAATGTGTGAGAATGAAACATTCTGTCTGCTTTCTTGTGCTAAATGAAGACTTCTTTTTACACACTTTTAATTGCATTCATTTCCTTCTTGTAAACGCTAATTATTAATGTTTGGTCGCCTTAAAAAAAAATTAAACACATAAAAAGACCCCGCTTAACCGTACAGAGTGGGTAGGTCCACGCTTTCATGTTAACAGATGATGGAAGAGAGAGGTCCTCATACAAACAGGGGTGTGCGTGGGACCCTCGCCTATACGTTGTTAGTGTTAAGTTTTCAGCTGGCCTTCTTCCAATGATACAGCGGTTGGTAGAAAGAAGTGAGCTGTGTGAATGTTTGCTCTTTCCTGAATGTCAACAATCAAAGACACTGTTGTTATAGAAATAGATAAATAGTGACAATTAGCAGTATATCTATTGTTACAATTTATCAATTATTTTAAATACATTTAATATTTTAATATATTTTTACACTATAATAATAAGTCGACCACGCAGCTAAACCTATGACGTAAGTATTATATTATATTAATTTTTTTACTTGAAACCATAAAAAGTTTTATTCTCGTACGAAAAATCTTAAAATATTTGCTTCCGATAGAAAAATGTGCTTCCGGTTTTTATATTTTTTTTCTAACGAACTCGTACGAGTCACTTAGAAAGACATCAATATAAAGTAATTTCTCACTGAAAATGTTTGGTTTTAGTTAAAACTTTTAATTTTAATTAGTACACATTTTGGCAATTTTGTTGTTTAAATTGTGACACTTGAATATTTCCTGTTATATTATTATAATTTTGTCCGACAGATAGAGAGAATTACACATAGTGTCGTAGTTGTTAGAAGGGGGGGGGGGCGGGATGGGGGGAAATTAATATAATGTTCTACTGGCACAAAACGTACCAGTACATCGTAACACCCTTTAGCCTGTCAACCTCACAAGCTGCCTTGGTGAGAGGTCTGGGTCAAGTCTTTCAAAACACGATAGAAGAATTTTCCTTGACTTATATTGATGATATCTGTATAATATCCCCAGATTTTCAAAAACACCTGAAACACTTAGAACATGTTTTACAAAAACTACAAGCTGCCAACATGACTATCAAAATTTCTAAATCATTATTCTGCAGAGATAAAGTCCCATTTTTAGGATACTTCCTTACGAACACTGGATTGGAACCTGATCAAAGCAAAATTCAAGCCTTTCAAAATTTTAAATCTCCTACCTCTAGAAAAGAACTGAAACGATTTCTTGGAGGTATCAACTATTATAAAAAGTTTGTTGACAAGTATTCAGAAACAATACAACCTTTAATGCGACTCACCTCGAAGAAAACAAAATTTATTTGGACCGATGCAGAAGAAAAAGTTTTTCAAAATATCAAAAGTTTATTTTTAAAGACCAAGATATTGTGGCACCCTTATCCTAATAAGCCTTATTTCTTACAGACTGATAGTTCGAACTACGCTATCGGAGGACATTTGTTCCAAATCGATGACGAAGGTAATAAGAGAGCCATCGTATTTATACCTAAAACATTAAAGAAATGTGAACTCAGGTACACCACAACAGAAAAGGAGTTACTTGCTATAGTATATTGCCTACAGAAAGTACGTCACTATATATATAATTCCAAATTAACAATACTCACCAACCACAAGGCCTTAACCTTCCTAAAGACCTGCAGACTATTGAATGCTCGCCTTACCCGATGGATATTGGCACTGCAAGACCATCATTTTGATATAATCCATTGTAAAGGTATTGAAAATGCCACAGCTGACCTATTAAGCCGGCCAAGATTAGATGATATACCTACGCAAGAAACTGACCACAATGAAATTCTACTTGCCCACCTCAATCGACACAATGACATAGATCTCATAGAAGATCTACAACAGATATCAACCTTTCAACAGAATGACCCTATATTTTCTTTAGAATACAACAAATATCAAAATTTAACTACAGTCGACCAAATTCAAAAAACGTCAAGATACAAAATTGACAACAATAATACTCTTTCAACGACATAACAACACCTGGCTTATAGCGTTACCTGAACACCTCATCAATCGCATCATTTGGGAATGTCACCATTACTATCTCCATTGTGGAGCAAAAAAATGTTTAGATTTATTACAAGGAGATTTCATATTCAAAAATATGTCCCGCAGAATACGAAAGACGTTAGCCACATGCGATATTTGCCAAACATGTAAGCATGACAACCACCCCCTGCAAGGTCTAACTAGTGGCATAAAGTGTGATGGAAAGGGCCATCTAATCGCTGTAGATTTAATAGGGCCACTACCCAAAAGTCGAGGGGGAGCTCAATTTATCTTTATTATTTTAGATACATTTACAAAATTTGTTCAACTTTATAACTTGAAGAAATCTACATCAAAGGCAGTCACAGACAGAATGTTCAACTCATACATACCTACTTTCGGCAAGCCACTCCAAATTTTATCAGACCATGGGACTCAATTTAAAGGAAAAATTTGGCAAGAAAAACTAAAAGAAAACAACATAAAACCTATATTCAACCCCGTACACCACCCTCGGTCTAATATGGCTGTACGACCCACTAGGGAAATAAAAAGCTGCTTACGAACATATTGTTCGCACAACCATAGGAAATGGGCAGAATATATATCAACAATAACAACATTTCTAAACGAAGTTAAACATGAGACAACACGATTTACACCAAATGAGCTTCAACTAAATAAACCAGACAAACGATTTTGGGAAGAAGTCATAGTTAACCCGTACAAACAAGACGTACCCATCCAGAGAAAACTAGAGATAACTGCAGCAAGAATTAAAAATAGTCAAGATAAACGTGCAGCCAAATTAAATAGCAAACGCAAAACAACCATATTAAATGAAGGAGAATTAGTTTTAATAAAGTCACATCCTAAATCAAGTTACGGCTATGGCGAGACAGCTAAATTATTTACAGTTTTTTTGGACCCCTTAAAATAATAGCCAACCAAATTGGAAAATCGACTTATGCGCTAACAGACTTAGACAACAAGAAAACATATGGACCATATAACATCTCTCTCCTGAAAAAATATATAAGCAATAACTCCATACAACCAACAATAAGACCCAACAAGAACCAAGACAACGAACCTACATAAAGAACTACCCCATTGTCAAGTGTTATCCCCATTATAAACAATATTTTTTCCCATCATAAAGTATATTCCCTATTAACAATTGTGTATCCCCCAAAATATACACTGTGTACCCTGTGAAAAAAAATATGTGAACTATGTGTTATATACCTACCATTAGACAAGTGAATTTTCACCTTTTATTAACTGTGGTCCCAATATTAATATGTTTCCCCATGCAAAACTATGAAAACTTATCAGTGAAGTACCCCATTAACTATATAACTTGAAACAGACAGTGATAAGTGTATTCCCAGATGTGTATATTCATATGTGTTCCCAAAAGACTAAAATCTCACAAATGAACAATGTAAGTACAACAAACCCATTACTGAACAGTGTAGAAGTAATGATGTATATTTTATGTTTAGTAATTAATTGTATCCATAATGAAAGAATTGTTAATGTTAAGAATTATTGCTACTACCACATGGTAGATGATAGGATGTTGTTTATGTTAATTAGATGTAATTGTCACTTAGCAAAATGATTTATGTTCAAGAAATTTCACAAAATCAATTTGTAGGGCAATTATAATGTTCCAATCACATCATATTTCAATAGCCTATATTATTTATTTATATTTCAAAGACCTAAAAATCATTGGCCTAGCTCATTTGAAACATTGTAAACAAAAACCTGACCGCTTTGAGATTGCTATTCATATAGCCTAGAAAAGCCTAAGTGTAAAAACTAGATAACCTTTCCAAACTATTGAAATTAATCAAGCCATATAAACAAGAAACCATTAACGTATCAGAATCAATGCAAAATGTATCAGATTACTAAATTAAACCACTATGACAAATGTTAAATATTCAAATTCAGCCTAGAATGTAATACACAACACCCGATGACGCCAATTAGCAAAATTATTATATAACTTCACCATAATCACTAAAACATTAAGCATATACAAAAATCCATTTATTTAGTTAAGTAATCTTTATTTCATATTCAAATGTCAGCAGAACCATCCTTTGTAAATTAGGAACTAATCGAATTAGGCTAAATCAATCGCAAACGCTATGTTGATAAGTACAGTCGACAAAATAGATGTCTTTAAAATTACTTAAGTTACATCAAAAATTAATTGTAAACGTATATCTAGAACTATAACCAAAATATGTTTATTGAAATTAAATTATAAAGAAGTTTTAGACCGTAAGATTCATTATGTTATTATGTAGGTAGAAAAACTAATGGTAAATGTAAATTAGCATAGAGAACAACAATTGCCTAACAGCTGACAAAGTCCAAAGAGAGTTACATTATTATTCCGCGGTAATAGTAAATTTATTTAAAAATAATATTTCAATATAACAAAACTATTACGTAATGCAACAATAATTATTCTAACAAATAATTATCTATAATAAATATGCAAGAGTACAAATATTGCAAATAGTAGTGAGAACTATATTATTCATCAGTGTATAAATACGCTAAGTTCGTCCGCAAATTGGAACAGCTATAAATTTAAGACGGTTACGTGGTCACCGGTAACCAATCAAAATACGAGTTTTTCGATGATGGAGGAGGTAAAACCCGTACTAGGAGGAAGCGGCAAGGTTTTGAACAAGAGGGACGCGGAGTTAGTCTGAGGAAGAAGACATCCAGATACGTTTGCAAAAGTGAGGCTTTTTTTAAAAAGTGTTTTTAATTAACAGTACAGTGGTAAATTCAGTGATTTTCGACAACAGAAACTGGTATAATCTTTTAATAACATTATTAAACAAAGTGAACCTATGTAAAATTCTCAGAAACTAAAATTAAGCTTAATTTCAAAAATATTTAGACATTCATTTTGGACTATTAAAAGCAAATATTAAATTCATGAATGCGTATATAAACAACCAGTTTGTTCATCCAAGCCGAGTGCCTGACCCCGAGATAAACATTAAAATTTAACAAATTGAAATTTTTAACTCATTTCTAGTTTGCTGTAATACATATAGATATCTAATTAAACATATATTTAAAAGTATACAAAGAGTATAAGATATTATATTAAGTTGGTTTTTATTTGTTTAACATATAAACAAAGCAGTGCATCACCCGTGGTTGAAACGCGCAAAACAGTGGTTTGCGTGCGGGTAAACCGCGCAAAGCAAAAGTTCGTACGTTGTTGTTTATAGGGGACCGAACCACGAACATGAGACTCAGTTAATGAGGCCCGGAGAGTAAAGAAATGTAGTAGATTTAAAAAAGAACACGAAAAGAAAACGTTATGAAAAACGTTTTAACCAAATGGCAAAAACCACACGCTCCGTACGATCTAGCCAGAATTTATTCCGGAGCAAGTTGTAGTACCATTCGATTTACAGGACTTGCACTACACACATCGGTTAGAAGGTGTTGCATGGTATTGTTGAGTGTTGGGCAGTCTTTGGTAGAACTGAGGCCCTGGCATAAACCATTAATGGCAGAAGCAAGGTCTTGTGGAAAACCGATTAAATACTTACATTAAAAAAATTAAACAGAAAAAAAATTAAATACACAAAAAGAACCCACTTGACCATACAGAGTTGGTAGGTCCTCGTTTTCATGTTATTTAACAGATGATGGAAAAGAGAGGTCCTCATACAAACAGGGGTGTGCGTGGGCCTCTCGCCTGTGCGTTGTTAGTGGTTTTCAGCTGGCCTTCTTTCAATGTTACAGTGGTTGGAAGAAAGATGTGAGATGTGTTTGTTCTTGACTTAATTTGAACAATCAAAAACACTGTTGTTATAGAAATAGATAAATAGTGACAATTAGTAGTTTATGTATTGTTACAACTTATCAATTATTTTAATATATATTTACATTATAATAATAATAAGACGACCACGCAGCTGAACTTATGACGTGAGTAAGCATCCCGACTTCGGCCTCGTAAGACAAGCTTACCCACTGTAAAACACCCTCGTGGATTTGAACCAACTAATTTTATGTTATTTTATGTTTTGATCGATTTTGGGGAACCAGTGAGCTATAATGACGTATAAAAATCAAAATGTGCTGAATAATGTGTATTATTTTTATATTTTTTTTTACTTGAAACCACAAAAAGTTTCATTCTCGTACGAAAATCTTAAGCAAATTTACTTCCGATAGTCCGATAGAAAAATTTAACAGATGTTCTTTCGGCTTTGGCTAACAAACTCGTACGAGTCACTTAGAAAACACATCAATATAAAGGAATTTCTCACTGAAAATGTTTGGTTTTAGTTCAAACCTTTAATTTAAATTAGTACACATTTTGGTGATTTTGTTGTTTAAATTGTGACATTTGAATATTTCCTATGTATTATTAAAATTTTGACCGACAGATAGACAAGATTACACATAGCGTCGTAGTAGTTAGAAGGGGGGGGGGGGGTGTTGTTAATTAAGTTGGTTTTTATTTGTTTAACTTATTTTAAGCTCAGATGTGTTACATTTAGTCTAAGTTCGTATACCTAGTCAAACAATAAGTATACACAATGGACTAAGTTACTATTTAACCTTCAAACCTTCTCGGTTTATCTGGTTGGAGAGGTATTACTCAAAAGTTTATTAAAATAAAATATATAATCCACAATTAAATATCCACAACGCAAGCAATAAAAAGATAATATAAATATTTTTTGTTAGTTTTGAATCGGTTTAAAATTTATTTCAAAATAATCATCCATTATTATTATTTATTAATCATAATTATATGCTGTGTCATGCTGAATATCATATCGCAACATACTGAGTTCAACGTTTACTCTACCTTCTAAAAAAACTTGTATTTTAATAAAATTAAATAAAAAATTTTGACGTATAATATTTGTAAATCGATATTGTAGTTAATATACTGGTTACGTAAAGAAATTATATAAGGAGCAACACAAAAGTTTTCGACAAAACAACAATGTAAATCTAATGTAAAAAATGATTTCCCCTGTTTATCTAAATAAAAGACACCATCAAAGATAAAACCTCTAAATGAAATTACATTTTATGACGCCTAATTTGCTACTTTACAATATTAATTAAACAAATACATAATAATACTGATATAATTATTGTTAAAATTTATGTATTAGATAGTAACTAAAACAGCTTGGGAATAATATAATTGTAGAATTTAATTTAATTTAGTTAATTCAGTTTAGTTTAGTTTAATTTTATTTTATTTGAATAGAAAATAAAAATGATAACACAGTCTTACCTGATTGTTTATAAAAAGTGATAAAAAAGTGAAGGTTTTGGGTACAACATAGAAACTCGCAGAAACATTATGAAAATATCCCCTTTAATAGATAAGGTTAGAAGATAACAAGAGGTGGGTTGGATGTAAAATAGCTGGTAGTCCACCATTTTAAAACTTTTCAAAAGACAAATAAATTTGTGCAAGGTTAAATGTTGACTTTAATAAGATCAACAATATATAACAATAACAACAATAATAACAAAATGGTGGCCAGCCAAAACTAAAATGTTGAATGTATATATTCAAACCAGATTTTAACAGAAAAGTAACAGAACAAGTTGGAAAGGAAATTAATTTGGGAGAGGTGAATGTCAATACGAGTTTTCAAAATACGGCTTACCTTAAAATTAAAATTAATTAAAGATGCCCTCGATTGTTTAAAACTTTTAATGTTTGTTTGTTTTATTTCACATACACATTGGATGCAAGTAGCCGTAAAAATTGCACTACGTAAAAATTATTCTTGTAGGCCATATTATTTTTCTAACTAAATAATGCATTCCATTAATTTTATTTGTTTTAATTAAAGTAATTTGTCCAGAGTTGGTTTACTATTAATTATAATTGTAAAACTTTTGTTAATGGTGCAATCATTTTTGTTTTTTATTACGATGATCATTTTAAATCTAATATAGGCCTAATGTTAGTTTACTGGGGTTTTAAATACTAGGCAATGCTAAACAAATACTATGAGTTCCGGAAATTCATCTATCTTAATATGACTTACTATAATAGTTCTAGCATTTTTGTTATCTGATGCTAACTAATGATTAATAGTCATGATCCCCTATATACCGCCTCAAACAGCTAAAGGTAATTAAAGCTTTCTAATACATATATTATGTCATATGATAATAATGACATGAGTCCTATAAAGGAGGAAGGATATGACGAAATAAATTATCGATTCGTGTTAATTGTGTAGAATCTCATTATAATTATTATTATACTAAAGAAATATCAATAAATGCATTATACCTATAATGCATAACGACTTATCTATATATTTTACATTAAGCCGTTATTACATCAAATAAATTACAACTTTCATAAAAAAAATGAATGTAATAAAAAATTAGGTACATCTAATAATACAAACATAAAATGATAAATAAATTATAATACCAAATATTTATGATTTAATAAACATTTATTTTAATTAAAACTAAATAATTGATGTTTCAGGTGAATTACTTCTGTAAAGTTAGATAGTTTTATAGTTAACTTAGGATATTTTTATTATTTATGTGATAAATGTCAAAGACTAGAAAACAAGTAGCATATTTACACCCATTTTAATCAGTTATTATCAAATGCATTTGAAAAATTAAAGTAACCTGGTTCTTAATTTTCAATACTTATTTCTATCGTCTCACTCATTTTAAAAGTACCGTTTATATTCTGTACGGTTGCATTTTTTCGGATAAATAAAAAGTAGGCAGTTTTAATATAAAATTGACTATTCTTTATTTTCTGCAAAAATATCAGTTGGACATGGATCTTAAACTTTCTTTGCCTCTCTCTTCGCTACAATTTGTTTTAACGTCTTTTGAAAAAAATGTGACTATAAACTAAACTGTAGGTGTATAAATGTTGGTTTTATACCAAAAGGCTATCAACGACTGAAATCACATTTTTAACAAATCCAATCAGCAAACCTCTGTAGTTTTCAAGTGACAGGGTAAGCAAAAAATATTTTTTTTCAATATTTAGGTTTTTGCATTTCTTTATTCTTTGTTTCTTCCTGAACATTTTGATATATAATACATCAAATATATAATCACATAGGTCGGTTTTATTTAGTAATTTCATAAACACTGCACGCCCTGTGGGCACTGTTGGAAGCGCTTCAATTTGCAAAAGTAAACTTTGCTATTGTACTACTTCTTTTTATGTCACAGAAATGATTTATTTTTCTAAATTTGGCTAACCTGACTTTGGTTTTTACAACCATCTATAGTCTGCACCACCTCTATTATATGTTTGTCTGCTAACCTCTAAGATCACTATAAAACCATTTTTAGTGTCATTGTTGTTGGCTTGTAAAATGCGAAAAGGTGAACGTAAGAGAACTGTCTTCAAGAAAAGGAAATGTGTTGGTGTGCTGAAAGAGGTTAGTAATATTTCAAATGTGTGTGTCAGTGATGAGGTGAACCTACCTTCTCCTTCCACAAATGTAGGCCTAGGCCAAAGCACTCAAGAGACTGAACCAATTGTACCCCCAGTAAGTGCTTCTAAAAAGAAAATTGGTGATATTGATAATAAATACCAGTATTATGAAAGTGAATGCAACACAAGTAACAATAAGAATATAATTTTGAAATTAGTTATGTTGTCACAAGTTTTAAATTTCGATGTAAAATGCGTAAAGTGTAGTTCGGTCGGACTAAATATCGAAATCACAAAAAATCGCGGACTGTGTTCTGAAATTAAATTATTTTGTAAATATAGTAATAGTTTCTTGTCTTCACCAAATGCATAGTTGGCAAAGAACTGTATGATGTAAATGTAAGATTAGTGTATGGCATTCGATCTATAGGTAAAGGCATAAAGGCCGCTAAAGTGTTTAGCGGTATTATGAATTTGCCTCCTTCGCCAACCAAATTTGGTAGGTACACCGAACTTCTTGGCACAGTTACTGAGGATGTGTGTTTAGCTTCAATGGAAAAGGATATTGAGTAAGCAGTTACAGGTAACTATCAAGGCTCGAGTGGAGGGATGGAGGTGAACGGGGCAGAAGAAATATTTCGCCGTTCATTACAGAAACATGTTTGTACCTTGGTGATGGAGATTCAAAATGATACAGTCATGTGGAAAGTGATTTATGGAGACAAACAAGTTTAAAACTAGAGTGCATCGGCCACATCCAGAAGCGGATGGGGTCAAGGTTGAGAAGACTAAAGATAAAATCCAAAGGTCAAAAACTTTCAGATAGCAAGCCTCTTGGTGGCGCAAACCGATTGACTGATGCTGTTGATAAAATCCAAAACTATTATGGCTTAGCTATTAGGAGGAACACAGACAGTGTCCAAAAGATACAAGAAGCTGTATGGGCGATTTATTGGCATATGTAGTCAACCGATAAAGAACCTCACCACGGTCTTTGCCCCAAAGGCAAAGATTCTTGGTGCAAGTACCAGAAGGCAATTGCAGAACACAAAGATTATTCCCAAAAAACCCCATTAAATAAGGTAGTTATGAAGCATATTCAATCAATTTTTCAAGACCTAGCAAAAGCTGACCTCTTGAGAAAGTGCTTGCATGGGAAAACGAAGAACAAAAATGAAAGCGTAAACAATGTCATTTGGAATCGTCTTCATAAAACTGTGTTCATAGGAAATAAAATTTTGCACTTTAGTGTTTACGATACAGTTGCGTGTTTCAATGATGGGTATATTGTGAAGTATGAAACTAGGAATGAGTTAAACATGAAAATAGGGGAGAACACTTTAGAAGCAATGACAAGTTAGACAAGGACCATGTGTACTTTGCGCAAAAATAGTTGTTAGAGTTCACAAAGAAGGCTAGACAAATCAGAAGATATAGAAAAAGGAAACTTGAGGAAAAAGAAGACAACCCTGATGACCCCAGCTATGGTTCAGGATTATTTTAAGGTAGGCCTACTTACAATATTTGTGTGAATAAGTGTAGGTATCCGATAGGCCTATCTTTCATCGCGATTGTCCAAAAGTTTTATTTTTAAACACTTTTGCACACTTTTCTCAGCATTGGAGTGAGCTAGAGCTTTGAAATTTTTGCCACATATAGAACTAATATAGTTGTAAGGGAGTTTTTGTATTATTCTCTCTAGAAAAATAAAAATATCATAATATCCCCAAAAACGATTTTTATTATTACATTTAAAAAATTCATAAAAAGTTGTTTTTCTAAAAATTTAAATTTCCCTCTGTAAAACTGTGTAAACGGGTATACCAAATGATGATATAAAATTTCACTGAGATATCTCTTTTGGTTCCCTAGATATGTGTGCAAATGTTTGGCTAGTTTTAACAAACATTAAATGGACCTTACCCTGTCCCCTCAAACCATGGAGTTTTAGTCAGGTTCACTAATCCATTAGTTCACTTAAATAATGGAAGGATGTTTAGTTCTTTAAATCAGTTGGAAAGAAGGTTGTTTTATGATTTTAAAGATTCCTTTCTTTTATTTTTTGAATAATCATAAGTGTTTTTACTGTTAACAGTAGGCTCTAACTAACCCAAGAAGATATAGACCTATTAAATGCCTAATATTTAACTATCTAATTTTGTGTAAATTATTCTAAGAAAAATGTTCTATTTACATAAAATAATACATTTTAAACTTTACTTATATGACACTTGGCTCGTATGGTATGAGTCTAAAATAACACCTAAATGCTTAATCTTGTTGACTTGATTGATATCTAAATACACATCATTCTTACTTAGATTACAATTACAGGGTACATTAGACCACCCGTGCGCAATGTATAACGATTGAACAAAATGAGCTACAGTCTTTCTATTTGGCTTAAAATCCCCTATTTCAACTCTAGAGAATTCAGTAAAAATGTTTTCAAATCCAAAAAATGCAGAAAAAGTGTTTTTTTGGGGGTGGGGGTCGTTTTTGGAAAATTTTATGTTAAAATAATATTTACATTTCCATCTGCTTATTATTTTTTTTAATTTTAATGTTTTTTACGATATAATATTTGCCTACATTGTACCTTTATTTAATCAAATAGTTATTAAGTAAATAGTTTTATTACATGTTTTCCACGTTTTGATTAATTCAACAAAATACATAGGTTTAAAATGTATGTTTGCTGAAAATTACAGAATAAATGAATATATTTGCTTCTAAATAACAGTATGTACAGTCTAGGAGATCTCTTTAGGGATTAGGACTGGGTTTGTATTATTTTAAAGCGTGAAATAACCATTATAATTGGATCAATGGCTTCTGAGCTTAAAAGGGGTATTATATGAAGCTGGAATTTATTAGTTAATTATTACATAATATAAAAGTGGATTTTAATCTAAAATAAAATATGTACGCCTACTATATAAGGTTTTTTTTTGTACTCGCCGGACAATTTGTAAAATTTTTCCTTGGATTGAGAAAATAATGGTGTGTGAACCAACTAGTTTTACGTCTAACTGCTATTTTTGTTATTTCCCAAAACTAATATGACTCCAGAACAGATTAGTATATCGAAAAAAATTCACAGAACCTTGTTTGTAAGCAAAACCTTTTCACACTATTCAGTTTTAGCAATACGAACAAATATCAATTAAAATTTATCTGCATTAATAAATAAAATAGTTTGTTTGTTGCCCACTGAGGATGACCACTTTGTCGTTGAAACGCGTTTAATTATTCAAATTATGTGCTATTGTTATTTTTGTAATTAGCAATCAGTTGTTTCACACTATACGATTTATGCACGGGTTTTCTGTCACAAGCTCAGTTTCTAGAAATAAATGATGTGATGTTATAAAGAATCGTAAATATATTAATTATTTATTCTCATTTAATTTATAAATGTTACACAAGAACAAGAAATAAAATTGAATGAATAATGGTTAGTAAAAAATAAAAGAAGTTAACATATTTGTTATTTGAGAACAGAAATAACCTAAAAAGCCTGAATTTGGATACAAATAATTTCTTTCTATTCTCTAAAAAAAGAATAAATCGATTTTTAATTCACAAATGTTGTAAGTCACACTTTGCTAACTTTCGGGGAAGAAGATTTTCGCCAGTTTCAACTTAAGATATAATTTATCAAATTTGATAGTTAGGAAACTTGTTTGGATAAAACAAAATTTGTTTAGTAATAATAAAATTATAAAATGATTAGTTTAAAAAAATTGTAACATTAAAATATAGAAAATAAATATTTTTCTTTATAAAGGTTTTGAACAAACAAGATACACGTTTTAATATTTTCAGATGAGAGGGACATACCACGTAAACAATTTTCTTCAGGAGAATATTTGCCTTTATAGAGCCTATACATATCAGATAGGTTTAAATCACTTTGTAGATATAATCTCTTGGAATCTTTACGGCAGTGCGACTCTATTGTAGGAAAGCTATTTATATTACGCTTAACATGTTTCTAAGCAGCAAGCTGAGTTACATTTGGTGCTGGTTTTCCTTTTTTACCATCATGGAAAGTATAGTATTCCATGTATGCACCACTTGAATAAGTTTAAGCAGTAGAGCAAAAATTATATTAGATTAGCTTAGAGTGGACTCCTCCTTGAAGGAAGTTTCCTTACACGTCAACTTTTGGTTTATTGTGCTTCCTTTGCAGCCACTCTTAGCTGGTTAGAAGCTTTTTCTCCTTGTTTGTGTCTACATCGTCCCCTGGTTGCATAATATTTATGGAATTACAACATTTGTGCACTACATTATATTCAATATTTTTCAATCCAATGGACTTTTTCACATCAACACACCTCACTTACATTAAATAACAAATATAACAACTGTGAGTTAAACAAAATGGCTCGAATGGACATACAACATTTGAAAATTGGTTATTGTCTATAAGTTTTTAAGTTTTTATTATTATTATATATATTTTTTGACATATCATGTTTGTACAGAAATATAGAGAATCATCCAACGGTCCAGAAAATGTCAACACCTCAAAATAAAAAAAATATTTACTTACAACATTTGTGAATTGAACATTGTAAAAACATTGTACATTTGAAATTAAAACAAAAATACAAATAGGCTAACTTGTTTTAAGTTTCAGCTAGAATTATTTTTCAGCCAATTTTTTTTTCGTTGTTTAAATTAGAATCTGCTGTTTTAAAAGTTTTCAATTTCTCCCTTATATTAAATTAATATATGTTTGTGTTTTTGTACCCTGTTCAAAACCTCTTGTAGAATGAATAAGTAATAATATTAGTCAAAATGCTATTTCCTAACATATTTTTGTTCTTGACAGTAATAGCGTTAAAATCTGGTTGAAGTTTCAAACTTCACGCCAGGAAATTTTCATAGTATTTATATATTTGTAGTTATCAATTAATTTGCCCCACAGCTGTAGGTTTTTTAATCGTCGATAAACTTAGATAAAACCAAACTAAAATGTTGCAGTGAATTGATGAGCTGGATCTTGGTCAGGACTTTATGTCTTTTATTAGAGTTTAGAGATTAGATCTGAATACATTGTATTCGGCAACAAATAGGTAAGTTATCTTGTATTACAAAGACACATAAGAACATATAAATCGTCGACGAACATAAACGTTAATAAATTGTCTATTAAATATTTTGAGCTTAAACAGCATTTTGTCCATAAAATATTTAATCATGCAAACTATATAAAAAACCCATCCGATTTCACTTAGCTCAGTACTTCTTTACATATTCTCAGATTTTTGTTTTTACATATTGTGTTTTTGATATATTTTATCTTTATCATCTTCGTTAGAGTATTAACTGATTTATTTCTATTATACATTTTGTGAATTTGTGAAATTTGTGTTTCTGTTTGTTAAATGTATCTTGTTTGCTATGTTCAATACACCACTGAAAGTGATTTTTAAACTAACACAAAATAAAACTGAAACTATTTCCTTTCTAAACACGGAGTATTGAATGATTTAGCCCTGAAAGTGAAGGCCGGAAATTAGCCCGTCACGTTAGCTTTTTTGTAAAACGGTAATGTCGGTGAACTTGTGTAAATATTGCAGTTGCACCGTTACTTATAAAAGAGTAAAATAATATATTTTTAAGCAGTAGTTAAGAAACATTCTAATGTAATAATCATCACCAAGCTAATGAAGTTGATTTACAATGAAAATTAAGTTAATATCTTTTAATGACACATACGGCTACAATGTTTGTGTTTTGCTATATAAAACAAAACAATTGAAATGTAATAAGAATATCAATGAAACAAATAAAAAGATAAAATTCATTTATAATATTTCATAAAATGTCATTATGTTGACGATTATCATGCCAATTTTAGCTTGTTTAAAAAATTGTAAATAAACAAGGGTGGAATTATTCAGAGTTGGGAAAAGTCCGGCTTTATAGCCACAACTCCGATGATAACGGGAATGCTGTTACTGTAACCAGGTACTTTACAGAGAGGACATCCTTTAACCTTTTGCAAAAGGCGACAGACACATCAAAGGGAAGCTCATGATTGGTGCTATCTGAGGAAATTCAGTTCAAAATACATAGGTATCAAAAAATTATAAAAAATGAGTTTTAAATGCAGCCATGGTAATATATTTGATATTGTTATTTTGCTCTAAAAGCCTAACAATAAAACGAGTTTTATTATTAAAGAAAAAAATATTATCTCTCGTCAGTTTATCAATTACTACAAATTAGTGAATAGCGAAAACGACTTCATTAATTACTTCTCACTTTAATAAAAAAATACTCTCAAGACATTATTTAATAATTACGTAATGACACGAAATATGATTTAGTTTAATATGATTTATTGGTTTAATTAGTTTTTATAAGTTCATTCTAAAAACTACTCCACTTTATCTTATATATTTAATAAAGCTGTATTCAAATTGTTTGCTAAAATCCAATGATTAACATGATTTATCCTCCATAATAATATAATTTAAAATATATTCAATAATAGTTAGTAATTTTGTCAAACTAAACAACTCTGACCATAAATTTAGTGTTGCTTCACATTCTTGGTATAAAATTAAGAAAAGAGAGAACTAAAATGTTTATCTTGCAAAGGGAAGTAACTTTCTAAATTAATTAACAAAATTACAAACATTTTGGAGGCATAGTACTGCATTCGTAATTTCTTCAGTTTGCACTATTTCTATAAAATTCAACAACAACATATATATGTCATGGGATTATATTTTTAATTAAATGCATACTAATTTACTTTTTAGTTCAAATACTAAAAATGGATTAGTAATATAACTACGAATTTATTACTTAGAATAGAATTTTAGTTAATTTATTCAATGTAAAATATAATTTTTTTCTCAATTAGTTGATTTTTCATAGCTAAGAAATATTATTTATATTGGGTTTTATTGAAATAATGTCGATGTATTTAAAAAAAAAATAATATGATCTAGGGCTATGGTAGTTCACACAAATTAGATAAAACAAAATGCCTTATCGGACCCTTTTTAATTCATTTTAGAAGTAGAAGTTAAATAGCTTTAATACTGACAAATATGATATATATAGTAAAAATTGACTCTATACTCTTATCCTCTTTTCTTTGAATTAATAATAAATTGTGGAAATTAAACACACCTACCTAGTAAACGCTGAAGTCTCATCTGGTTTAATCTGTTTTATATTTAATTAACCTATATTTAAAAAAAAAACTAATTAGGTCATCTTGTTTTATATACATTTTATATAAATATAATAACACTAATAAATTGAACTTCTTATTTAATACTAAATAACGTTTATAACTATTTTCAATATTACAACTAATTCCTCTACTTAAACATAACACACATTTTAAATACTTCCCTTTGTTTATTTTATCTAAATATTGAAGTTACACAGTTGTTAGGGGTAGGTTTTTCACAATTAATTCTTATTCGCGGGTTCAAACACTAAGTTCGTTAAATCGGTAAGGAACAGATTAATAATAATAAATCAGTGGCTCAGTGATAGAATGCTTATCTTATATTTATTCACACAATTATCTTAACTCGGTAACTAAGCTACTATTTAACATCGGCTAACAATAATATACAATACAATTCCTATCCCAGGTATTGGGTTCACAAGACAGACTGGATGTACAATATCGGCAACTAAAGCGAGTTACGTGTATGTCAATAACCCCAAAACTCTGAATTCAACGTGACTTGTCTTCAAGTCAAGTGACTTGCTCACTCAATGTGTTGTCTTCAATACGTCCTGCTCTTCCTTCACTCGAAATCCTTCCTGGACGTTCCAATGGTCCAAATTTTGAGCTGTGTAGAGATCCTTCTGTCTCGATATCCCGGCCTCACATTCCACACAAAACTGGCCCAACTCAGCCCCTCACTCACTGGTCCCCCGACCACTCTGGCCGATCACCCTACTCAAGCCCCGATTCTAGATTTTGATTGTAACCCGTCTAGCTTCCTGTTGACATCTCCAAACCAAATCAAAGCAACGCGAGTTCCGTGTATTTCCGTATTTATAGTATACTTCCTGGTCTGTCTTGCTGGTACCTTTACATATAAAACACTATCTCTAACAACTAATATACTAAATATATTCAGAAGCTATTCAAGTAATACTTAATTCAAATACTTTTTTTTTAAATAAATGTAAAATGTATTTTTAGCTCTGATAAAGTAGACTTTCATCTAGGATTATCTAGAATTGAATATTACAAATTATCGAACAGCTTTTATTTGGAAAAAAGAACAAGAGAATATGAATTCTAGGAAATATTTGTTTGTCACATTCAGTCTTTAGTTCCTATGATTGTGTCTTAGTTAAATGTACGTAGTAACGAATACAGTACTTTATTGTACTTGAATACTTTAACACAACTTCAAATGGCAAAATAATACATGTTTTGGATGTCTGAGACTTGTAGTAGGTATGTTTAAACAATAATTATTAGTTTATACATTGTACATTGATAAAAAAATGAGAATAAGTAGTATTAAATTCAAAAGATGTTATTTAAAAATGTTTAATGATTAGAATTTACAGTTTGCAATTATATAAACAAACTTTAACAAAAAAATGAAGTGCATATGGATTAGTTAATTGTATATATCGTAAGAACCTACATTAAAATGAAGTTGATGATTTCTAAGATACGAATTACTGTGATGTTAACTTATGTCCCTATTCAAATCAAATACAATTCGACACTTAGACGACATTAAATTAATTCCATAAGTGCTTGTCAGGTTGAACTTGGAAAGTTCGAGTATCAAGTAAGGAGGATGAAGTAGCAGTTCAGCGAAGTTTCATTTCGTGATAAGACAAATAAATAATTCGTATGACTTCATTGATACCATGCTGTTTAATGAAGGTCTTGGCAATTTAATTTTAATGAAGCAATTTTGGATTATAGTTAAAGATATTTAAAAGAAGTAGCCTATGTTGAAAAAAATTCAACTTGGTGTAATTAATTTTGTATTATAAAAAGTTGTTGGTTTTTGTGAAACTAATTTGTTGCTGCAAAATTGTTCTAATTTTGTAGGCGATATCTCAATTCAGTTACTATTGTTGGTTTATCTTTGCATTACACTGTTATGTATTTGTTGTATATGATTTCTTTATGCTTTAAGTTTTTTCTGACAAAGGTAGTAATCCTCAAGCCGACGCCTTTTTAAAGTTTGTGATTGCCTAACTTTTGAGACTTCGTTATTTCTTATTTATATCGACAATATTTTTGTTTGCATCAATTCTCGGCAGCAATAAAAACTTGGTTTGAGACCCCCTCAAAACCCATTGATTTAATGTGGTGGAAAAATGTATGACCTAAAGGTATGTTGTGATTGAAGCGATGATGCGATCGTCGCTCTGCGCTTTTTGCTTGATCGGCGAGCTATGATCTCCGTCAAGACTGTTGTTATTGAAGCGACTATTCTACGAGTTCCGTTCACTTTTCCCGGGTACGGACTGTTTCACTGGACGTTATTATGAGTCTTACTAACAGAAAACTAATCTTGTTAAAATTACTTTCGTTAGAAATGTAACATAACCTTGCGTGTTAGTAACATTTTGATTAGAAGTTATTTACCTATATCTTGGGAAGATACAGGTTTGTAACCCTCAGATGATTATCTAAATTATAAATATTGGTTTATAATAAGCGGCAGCTTATTATACCAGTTGAATCATGCACTTTAAAAACCATGCATAGTAAACATGCATATGCAGAGTGTTCATAACTACCTTTAATCGCCTTCATTATTTTGTTACTAAAAATAAATTAACAAAACTTTGTATATATCTTGTGTTGAATAACAAACAGGACACATTTTTTACATATTCGGTCATATGATCCAAGATGCAAAGAAAAACATGTGGAAATAGTATCTGGATAGAGGCGAAATAAGGGTCATTACTATACAATTGTATGCAGTGAACATTGAACATTGCCATAAGTTTATACCAATGGTGAAGTTTTGAAAACTGCGGACAATCTCTTTCCTCGTTATCTGGAAATAGGACGGAACTATCCAGAAGTCTTGATAGTAGAGGAGAAGGAGTTCGCGATAGAAGAAGTGTTGGATACTACTACTTGTGTCAGGGCAACTTGGTAGATTACCTGGACCAGTCTGGTGCCACGATAGTTTTCTGGAGAAAATGGCATTAAGCACACTGAAATCTACTGCAGTTTGTTTAGTAGCAGGTGGCTTCTGGAAGGTGGCTAACCTTATCGTTATGTTAGAATGACCAGGTTTTAACTGACCAGAACCTAGTTTTAAGAAAAATGAGTTTGAAGTTAAGTTTTTTATTGCACTTACATTTGTTTTCCTATCATTTTGAAATTTTAGAGTTGATATAGTAATTGTATTGTAAATAAGGACATATTTTTTTTTAATATTGGATGATTAGATTTTTAGATATTGGTATTGCTTGTTTACAGTAAGAACCTTGTCTTTAACAAAAGTTTAAAATTTGTAGAAGACAAGGTTCCATCTACTGCAATTGAAACCTTGTCCACCTCAGTGATTTAAAATCTTTAAAAAAATATAAAACTAAATGGTTCCAACAGGTCAGATACAACCGTGTCTTTCTTTGAGGTAGGCGCTTCACAGTTGGAAATAGTAACCAAAGTTCTATCTGTACATGGAAGCCTATAGCAACCAAATAGAACCATTTCATTCCAAATTTCTATAAACATACGTTGTAAGTTAGAACTTTGTACTTCTAGCAAATGGCTTATTAGACAACACAAAGCAATAAGAGTTAGTGCAAAATAAAGAGGAATTCAGATAGAACCTTGTCACGCTAATAGCTGAAAAAATGGAATTTTGTTAGTTAGAACCTTGTCATTCTACCCTAACGTTATGTTGATAGAGAAGCCAAAGAATCAGATTTAGGAACTTAGGAAACAGATATATCAACTTATTTGTATATGCGACTATGTTTATTGATTGGATCAGGAAAACGTTGTTATGTTCCAAGTTGTTTAAATCATTAATAAGTCAGTTAGTAAATTAACTTGTTTACGTAAGCATATATCTATAATAAGCTATTCATAGATTATTAGAAAATACAATATCATTATGAACTAGATAAATACGACCTTCTGAAAAAGGTTTAGTGTTTATGTAATTTTAAGTTTTAAGGACAAATAAATTTCAGTGCTAAGTTTATATAACCTTCATATATGTAAATAAAAATTACGTCTTTACTTATCCGGACTATAATTTTGACCCTAGCACCCATAACAATGCAAGTCCAAGGTTAGAAGATAACAACTTTACATTGTTAAAAGTAAACTTGTCTCCCTTTCTTGGCAGAGAATTAAGAAGATGGAGTTTATTTTGTAAAGGGTAATAACTTTCTAAATTAATTAAACACAATATAATCTACTGTATAAAGGATTAACACAAACTTGATGCTATTTATCAAGCAATGAAGATGTGTCGTTTAAACTAGTAATCTGAAGAGACTCTTAAGGATTATTTGGGCAGTGACAGTATTTTATTAACCTTTTTAAATAATTAAATATTAGAAAGAAATTACAACTATCGTAGATACATGACTAATCCAGTGATTCTATATAATTCGAAAGAATGATTCATAACGAGGGTATAATTTTTATAAACATGAACATTAAATTACTTTATCGAATATTACAGATACAATATACTGGAGGAAAATAAATTACTTTCACTGAAAATGTTGTTATTTTAATCATTATTAAATGTAATTAGTTCACTACAATTAGTAGATTTTTTCTAGCAAACCAAAACCATAAGCCCGACAGCATCATTCCCTATAACCCAATTTCACTTACGTTACGGGACTACTAACTGTCATAACTTTCCCCGCGACGGTAGCCACCCACTACTAAACACATCTTAAATTGTGGCACACAAAAGTTAAATCAGTTACTACATGTCAAATAATTTTTATGATTAAAATATAACTTAAGTTTTGCTATTTTGATGTAAAATATATTTTTGTATTACTTTTCTCCTTGTTTATTTTGATCTATTAAAACATCTAAACCATATCTAAACATTATTTATTACGTACTTTCCTCTAAGATAGTCTGACTGATGTTGAGAACGTGTGGTTGTCTTTGTGACACCCCATTGTTACAGGAGCATTACTGACATATTGAATCAATGACATATCGCTGGAATGGAGTACTCTTGTCTTATATTATGACGTCGGCTACACTCTGAGGCATTATTGATCTTAGCGATCCTTCACATGCAGTCCACCAGTTGATGACGTGAGTCCTTTTCCATGATCTCAATAATTAATTTATATTACTAAGTGCAGTAAACAACCCTTAATTATTGCCCATTGGAGTTATGAAAACTAACATATATGAGCGTTTCATAATGTTGGTATCAACCATTTCACTACTGTAGAACAGCGAACTCCTAGGCGTCTAGTACAAAGGTACTAGACGCCTAGGAGTTCGCTGTTCTAAATTTACGTTTTCTAATGTACGTTTTAAATTGCATCACTAAGGTAAATTGTGTTGGTCAATATTACTTTGTAAACGTTTTTGGTGTAAGTTTGAAGTAACAACGCATTCCTTATAGAATTAAAAGATT
>JAGFPH010002370.1:129848-150380 GCA_018207615.1 Philaenus spumarius | reverse complement strand
TAGGATATTATGGTAGGTTTCAACTTCCGCTTTATCAACAGTCAAGGATTTTTTCTATCTAATTTATCCCGCAGATTCTTCCACCCTACTCAATTGTTAGGACCTCTCTGTAAACTAAATTCCTGGTTTTCCGCTCAGGCTGAAGGATTACCAAACTGTCCGGAGAACTGACTCTGGAGCACGCAACGTACAACTGTCCATGAGAGAAACAGTCACTCCGCAGATCTATGCCAGCTACTTTCAAACTCTGTCCGTGTGAACTTGGTAATCAGTAGGGATGAGAGGAATGCGAGGGATGAAAACAGTTTCTCCCTGGCCAATGCCTGTGAATATTGTCGCTTCAATGACGTGCCTGAACAGAGCTGTCACCTGCAATCTTGTCCCATTGCACAGTTTTGGAGGATTAAGGTTACGCAACAGCATTATTGGAGCACCGATCTTAAGGAGAAGGATATGAGGTGGTAATCCTGGTGGATTGAGGGTGTGCAAAAACTCCACAGGATAGTGTACAGCATCTTCAACATCCACCACTGAGTCCACAGACTCATATTTTATTTTCTCAGTTGAGAGCTTCTCCAATAAATTCAGGTTTATAGAAATTGCTGAGTCATTGGTTGGAGTGAGAATAGCTCTCTCTTTTAGCCAAGAAGCATCGTGACTTTGGGTTTGACAAATATCGGGATATACTTGGTCAATTAAGCTAATAAGATCTTCCACCACAGAGCAAAGGTTGTCAGGTATGTTTATTTTTCCTTCCTTTTCCTCCAACTTGCCGTCACCAATATTTAGAAGTAACTTTGAAAACTCCTCTGCTCTCAAGTCACCCTGAAGATGAACACGCATATTCATTTTTAAGGACAGGACTTTAACTTTGGGCCATAAGATTGATGACTTGAGACAGGCCTTCACCTCATCCGCTCGTGTGCCCTGCGATACCACAGGTAAGGTCTGTCTGAAGTCACCAGCCAGAAGCACAGTCACCCCACCCATTATTTGGTTATGGTTCCGTATGTCCTGGAGTGTTCTGTCTAGTGCCTCAACAGCTCCTTTGTGGGCCATCGTGCACTCGTCCCACACAATAAGTTTAGTATTTCGTAGAACCTGAGCCATTTCACTTTGCTTAGAGATGTTAAAGATTGCAGACTCACAGCAATTAAAATTAAAAGGCAACTTGAAGGCAGAGTGAGCTGTCTTGCCTCCATCAAGCAATGTAGCAGCAATCCCAGAAGAAGCCACTGCAATCGCAATGTTTCCTGTACTCCTAATAGTGGCCAGTAACAAATTAATTAAAAATGTTTTTCCGGTGCCACCAGGAGCATCTAGGAAAAACAGACCCCCAGAGTGTGAATCTATGCTGTACATGATCTCATCGTAAGCTTTCTTCTGTTCTTTATTAAGTTTTATGATGTTATTAATAACTACTTCGGACAGATGAATGGTGTTATAAGCTGACTCCCTAACAAAAATCCGGTTGGTTACTACAGCTCTCTGCTCTCTTATTGGTGATGGAAGACCGTAATGTTGGAGCGGATGGCCAGACGTGGCCATGACTATGTCTTCAAGAAGGACCAGACAATCATTATATACAACTTCCATAACCAACTGGGCACCACCGCTTTCTCTTTCAATTTGTATTATCAGGTCTTCCGCGAGACATTCTCTGTGATTTTCCCATAGTTTTATGGGATCTCCAAGTTGACAAAATACCAACATAACAGAGAATAGCTCGCGGATCTTTTGAGGAGAGTCAGAGATGGAAGCTTCTGCCAAAGTGCAGTCCCAGTGTGCATCATCTTCCAGCAGGCCCAATGGTCAACACGCTGCTTGAAATGTAGGGTGCACTACCCCTGCCACATTCCTAAGAGATGTAAATGATACAGGACCACGAATTTGGTGTAATAGGAGTCGCAAGTAAAAGCATTCTGAGTTGCCAGGGTGAATTGTGTAAACTCTACCTAGAACATGGTCTTTCTTAACTCCTGGATAGCCTGGCACGGCCTTCCCTTGTTTCCTCCTGCAAAACGTGTTGCCTTTCCAAACGTAATATGAAGCAACTTCATTATACAACAGTGTTTTTGCAAAACTATCAACTTTGCACAGTTCGAAAAATGCTGTGAGTGTAGTTTTGGGGGGATTCCTAATGCTTTCAAATACATTTTCTTCCGTAAAATAAACCCTTTGGCCATTTTCAAGGTGTACAGCAAGATGCATGACTGGCGGAAACCTTTCATGTATTGGGAAGCATAGAATGCGCCAGGCTGCCTCAGAACTACAAATATAACGTCCTGTCTCGTAGCTCATCACTTCATCTAACTCTGTAACAGTGAACGATGCTTGATCAGAGCTCTTGTTGACATACTTGCAGATGTACTTTATTGATTTAACAGAGTTACAGAACTCAACATTAATGTGGGCTGAGAAGGTGCGAGACAGAACAGGGTTGTAAGGCACCACCCAGCGATTATCAATATCGACACCATTGACGTTGGCAGTGAAGCCACCATCTGCAGGGGACCGCCTGCGATACTTAGGATAGCTATCCTCCCCTGTTTGAGTTTCCTTTAATAGAGGGCGAGGATATTTCTTGGTGCACATTCCTTCAGCCATGCAGAGTGAGTTCCGGTTGAGATATCCACATGGGCCATGGATCATGGTAGTTTTGACAATATGATGCAGGGTAGGGTCGAGTTGTGGGTCAGGTATTTCAGCACTTATTACTTTGTCAATCGATTCAGGCCTTATTTTTTCTTCCAGCCACAGAAGAATGTGAACGTATGGGAGGCCTCGTTTCTGCCATTCCACATAATACATATGACACCTGGTGTTGCCAAAGACACATCCCTGAGTAAGGAGCTTCATGATCTTCTTCACTTTTAAGTGGAAAACCCGCGCTATAATGTCGTGCCTGTCATGCGGTTTTTGATATTGTTTTAGGAGCAGAGTTATGTCGGTCCATTTAGGATTGCACGTAAAAGTTATGAACAGATCCGGCCGTCCGAACTGGCGAACGTATGTCAAAGCATCTTGAGTTCGCTCATGCATATAGCGGGGTCCTCCGGTAAAAGACGACGGCAACACTACCATCTTACCAAGCTCCAACAACTGGCCATCGGCCTTCGAAATGGCATCCTTCAAGTGCGCGTACTCTTCACTTCTTAACTTTTTCTGATTGAAACGAATCGAGTTCAGCCTTTCAGTTTCGATTTTGGCGTACATATCAACCAAAAATTGGTTGAGAAGGTTGCGGAACAGCAATATATAGGATTCCTTTCCATCGCGCTCCATTATGCTGTAGCTGTAAAAGTCGGCAGCAGACACTGTTTTTTTAGAGGTACCTTGGTGCTAGGGTCATGCTGAGAGATGGTGGTGCAATAACCATCTTCTCCACGGCAGAACATCAGAGGGTACTGAAGAGTATCGTATGAACGGTGCGTCTCACTAATTCGTACTAAGCTGCTATCTCTGCTATGAAGAACAATGTCTCTTCTTTCAAACTCTTGGCCAACGATCAATATGGCAACCTCCTTAGTGGTCGGGGCATTGAAGCGACCTCTATGCGCGTCCGTTTGTTTCCTGTCAGCGTTTATGACTACTTCAAAGTCTAGTTGATCTTTGGGAACTGATTCCATAGCAGTCTTGAAGTCCTGAATATATTTGTTGTGATGGTGGAGCATATCCTGTAACTCTTTCACCAGCTCTGGGTTAACACCAGGGAAATTTTTGCATCTTATGTCTCGCTCATAACTCCCATCGCCAAGGAAGTATATTTGTAAGAATGCGGGCTGGTGTTGTATTTCTGGCATCAGGCTCCCTATTCTATGATATACCTGGCCCTGAACTTTAAACATGGGCATACAATTTCCCTCTCTCACCTCCTTGGCCCCAAAGGATGTCATTTGGAAACACCCATTATATTTCCGAATGTTAGTGAGGAAATGCTCGGACAAAGGATGCTGGTGATTTAGAAGGCTGTGGAGAGGTTCCGGGTACTGCTAGATAGAAGGAAGCTGTACTTTACCATTTTTGCAGCACATACCGGGAGACTCATCCTTCCATTTTTTAGCATGACAAAAGGAACAAACTACTTGTGAACCTATATCAACAGTTTTGGTTTGGGCATAATCAGTGTTTGGGTCATACTTGAAGGCAGAAAGTTTTAGAGCAGTCCATGGTAATAGTGCAATTTGAGCCCTTTTCTCATTGTAATTAATCACTGCAGCTTTGTTATTTTGAGGATTGTTCTTTGTGTACTTGTTGACAGCCATCCTGTTCACCTCGGGGTTAGCTTTCGTATATTTATCAACAGCCTTCCTGTTCACCTCGGGGTTAACTTTCGTATATTTATCAACAGCCTTCCTGTTCACCTCGGGGTTAGTTTTCGTATATTTATCAACAGCCTTCCTGTGCACCTCGGGGTTAGCTTTCGTATATTTATCAACAGCCTTCCTGTGCACCTTGGGGTTAGCTTTCGTATATTCATCAACAGCCTTCCTGTTGACATCGGGGTTATTTTGTGCATATGTAGAAACAGCATCTCTCACTTGTTTTTTACGTATAGAGTCAGTGAAACGTTTCCTACGTTTCTTGCCTTTCCTTTCTGGAGCTATTGAAGGCAATTTAGGAACTGACTCATCAGAATCGGTGGAAAGAGCAAATTGAGTTTGTGCCTTAGGATGATATTCAGGTTGAGTAGATAGAGAGTAGGAACCGGATGCATGGCAGTCCATGACTTTATCAGGGGTTGTGGGTGCTGGTAAAGCAGTATGTGTTTGTTGCACCATAGGAATCAGTACATCAAAGTGTCCTGCCGTGAAATCTCCCGTAAACCGTAGCCTTTTTACTGCCCGTGTATCTTCACCGTACGTAGCCAGAAGCGCGCCGCCGCGGTACACCTCAAAATGATAAGGGAATATCTCTCCAGCTACTCTTAGTTTACAGGATGTACCGTATGTATGTGGCTTAGCCATTTCAGATAAGTACTGAGGCTTTTTGGTGTAGGGTACCATCTGTGGCGTCATGGTGAATGGCTTGAGCCTCCGCCAGTTATTCTTGACGTGATTCACTATCTGAGCTCTCACCTGAGCGGCGTGCGAGACGGAGCCATGTATAGAGTAAGAAAGGGAATAGAACAGACACGCACCATCCCCGGGGATCTGAATTACGTCGTGGGGGACAACTATGCCGTCAATAATAATCAGTTCAACCTCTGGCATTGTAGACTGAAATTAGGACCTAAGAGAAGCAGGTTAAAAATAGTTACCTAATAAAGGGGTATTTTTTGATTATAAATGAGGTGCAAAATATACCACTTAAAGAATAAAAGTTATGTTTCAGACATTTAGAGTAAAAACCAAATAAACCCTATAAAAAGTTAACTAAAAGTAACTAATCAATTATTTGTTAAAATAAAAATGTTGTAGCAAATTATAAAAAAACTGGAAAAAATAAACAAATATGCAAGCGTTTAAGTTGAAGAAATAAGAAACCAACTCACATATATACAAAACTTGTATATAATGATTTATGAAATAACTAAAATAAATAATAAGTTTGTGGTAATAATTAGAAAACACTCTTGTGATATATTGAAAGATTAAACTAATGAAGGTAGGTTCAAACGTTTGGAATAAAACTAAAAGGAACCCTATAGCAATCCTAGAAAAGGACAATACTCGGGATGAAGCCTAATAGCAGAATCCAAAAGCAACAAAGAAGAATAATATAATCAGAATAAGGATAGAATATTTCTTGTCAGCGTAGCAGAGCAAGCAATGGCTGGAACAGAACTGAATCTGGGACGGGTCAAGCTGGGCGTATCAACAGATAAGTGGCAGGGGAGGGGTGGAGAGGAGAGGTAACCGGTCCAAATTCCAACAGTCTTATCGTAAATTGAATAAACATGTCTATGTAAATACTGAAACAAAAAGGGATTGTAACATATAAGAAAACACTGTAAACATTTCAAATCTAATCAGTTGAAAGAAGCAACTCTAAGAGAAATGCCAGCCGCCAATTTTTTAATGAGTTTTTAAATCTTATATTTAGGGCCGATTTTTAGCTAAAAACATTAACCGTTTGCTTATTTTGTATACCATAAGCACCAAACATTTGAAAAGAAGGAATGTAAGAAGCCTCAGCTCGTTTCACCTTTGTAATTTAGAGAAAAGTTTAATTTTGTATTTTTTTTTCATAATATGATTAAACGCAAAATTTTTTCCAAAATATTTCTTAGTGAGCACCTATAACATATGAGGAAGCTATATTCCAAGTTTCATTGCAATCCGTTCAGTAGTTTTTGAGAAATCGTGATGAGTGAGTCAGTCAGACAGTCAGTGGTATTTAACTTTTATATATATAGATAGCTGCCCGATCCGGCTTTGCACGGATAGAGCAAATCAAAGTTAAATGTATAATAATAATAAAAATATATCAATAAATATATTACACTATGTATTTCTCATGGGGATTTTCAGTAACTTTCACCCCCCAAAAAACCCCTATATTTTTGAATTTTTAAAAACATTTCTTAGCGAGCACCTTTGGCCCTAGAAGAAACTACATACAAAATTTTATTCCAATCCGTCCAGTGGTTTTTTTTAATAACCAACCCATCCCCAAATCCCCTAAAATTTAAAATTATGTGAAAACATTTTTTAGCGAGCACCTAGGGCCCTAGAGAAAGCTAGATATCAAATTTCATTCCAATACGTTTGGTTGTTTTTTTTAGTAACTTTGACCCCCCAAACTCCCTTAAAATTTCGAATTTTTTGAAAACCTTTCTTAGTGAGTAGGCCTACCTATGGCCCTAGAGGAAGCTACATACCAAATTTCATTCCAATCCGTTCGGTGTTTTTTTTTTTAGTAACTTTCACACCCCCAAACCCCCTTAAAATTTAAAAATATTTTAAAACAATTTTTAGCGAGCACCTAGGGCCTACCTAGAGGAAGCTTGATATCAAATTTCATTCCAATCCGTACGGTGTTTTTTTTTAGTAACTTTGACCCCCTAAACCCCCTTAAAATTTCGAATTTTTCGAAAATCTTTCTTAGCGAGCACCTATGGCAATAGAGGAAGCTACATACCAAATGTCATTCCAGTCCGTTAAGTAGTGTTGGAGGAATCGTGATTTAAAAACTTTGAACCCACAAATCCCCTTAAAATTTCGAATTTTTTAAAACCCTTTCTTAGCGAGCACCTATGGCCCTAGAGGAAGCTACATACCAGATTTAATTAAAATCTGTTAAGTAGTGTTTAAGAAATCGCGATTTAAAAACTTTGAACCCACAAATCCCCCCTAAAATTTCGAATTTTTTTAAACCCTTTCTTAGCGAGCACCTATGGCCCTACAGGAAGCTACATACCAAATTTCTTTCTAATCAGTTAAGTAGTCTTGGAGAAATCGTGATTTAAAAACTTTGAACCCCCCAAATCAGCCCTAAAATTTCGAATTTTTTAAAACCCTTTCTTAGCGAGCACCTATGGCCCTAGAAGAAGCTACATACCAAATTTCGTTCCAATCCGTTCGGTAGTTTTTGAGAAATCGTGATGAGTGAGTCAGTCAGTGAGTGAGTGAGTGGTATTTGGCTTTTATATATATAGATTAGGCAAGAAAACCACAGATGAGAAACTTAGTACATCTGAGAAATACCTGTAAGAAATACAGGTAGAAACTACCTGATCATTTTAATTCACTTTAATGCATGACTTTACACTTCTGTGATTAGACTTTATCATCCTTTAAGTGAGAACGCAATAACTCCCTTGAGGCTAACGTATACAACGATTAGAATGTCCACCTAATGAGAAGAAGAAGAAGTGAGTGACTTTGACAGGAGAGTTATTATAAATGTAACTAGCTACCCGATCCGGCTTTGCGCGGATAGACAAATAAAAGTTAAATGTATCTTAACAAAAAAATATATCAATAAATATATTACACTATGTATTTCTTATGAGAATTTTTAGTAACATTGACCCCCCCCCCATTTCATTCCAATCCGTTCAGTAGTTTTAGAGACATTTTGATTTAGTAACTTTGACCCCCCAAACCCCCCTAAAATTTTGAATTTTTTGAAAACCTTTCTTAGCGAGCACCTAGGGTCCTAGAGAAAGCTACATACCAAATTTAATTCCAATCCGTTCGGTGGTTTGTTTTAGTAAATTTAAGCCCCCCCCCCCTCCTAAACCCAACCTAAGATTTTGAAACCCTTTCTTAGCCAGCACATAAGACCCTAGAGGAAGCTACATACCAAATTTCATTCCAATCTGTTCAGTAATTTTAGAGAAATAGTGATTTAGTAACTTTGACCGCACCAAACCAACCTAAAATTTTCGAATATTTTGAAAACCTTTCTTAGCGAGCACCCACTGCCCTAGAGGAAGGCTACATACCAAATTTCGTTGCAATCCGTTTGGTAGTTTTTGAGATTTCGTGATGAGTCAGTGAGTGAGTGGTATTTGGATTTCATATATATAGATTAGGGTTTTTTTACGTAAACCTAAACGTTGTGCCAGCTTGCAAAAATTGTAACAAATTTTACAGGGCAAATTTATTTTAAATGGTGTTATTGGCCACTTCATCGGTTGCTAAAAGAAACGTAATTTAGATGGAGGAAGAGTTCGCGAAGAAATATGTTATTATAAAGGGAAGATATTGTACATTGGGGGTACGGTATACTTAGAGACCGTGCCTTAAAAAAACAAGAATATAAAACTTAAAACAACATTAAGGTTTACGAAAACAGTAATCGACAATCTAAATTTGTTTTCAACGAAGAATCAACTGCTTTAATAAATATCAATGAGGACAACAATAGGAAACATCAGTAGTTAGTTATTTACCAAATACATAACATCCGCTGTTCATTTTAAAATGGCCTCTATAAATACGTATGCAAACTTTGACATTGATTTTTCAGATTTTTAAGAGCTCCAAAACAGTTGGGTATACGAACAAATAAATTGTCAAGAATAAAAAATACAGAGTGTTTTATTACAAATTATCAAATTGGAGGCACATTTTTGAAAATCGCAAAATAAAAATTTATATTTGTAATGGTCAGTAAAATGTAGGTGAAGTCAGGCATTTAAAGTTCCCTGTAAAACTTATAGTTTTGGAGATCATAATTGTGGCCTAGTTAAAATAGTCACTGTATAATCCTGTTGTTTCCAGCAAGTTTAAGATCTTGATCCTGCTGCAATCCCTTTGTTGCCTTTTCTTTTCTTCTTTTCCCAGCCATATAAATTCCATATGATATCAATAGTTACTTTAAATTTGTTTTAATTGATGGATAAACTTTCAACGCTGAATTTGTACTTGTTATTTAGTTCAAAAATTTAAGTGTTAACTTGGTGCAAATATTAGAGTTCCCAACAATAAAGTAAAGAGACAAATTTCTAAAAAATATTAAACAGGAATGCGTTGTAATACATAAAAAGATAGATTATTTTATAGCAGGTAAGTCTGCCAACAGGGAAAGTGGCAATTTAACACCAATAGAAAAATCTCAAGCAATAGTTTTATGCTATGGAAACAATTCAACCAAGAAATATATTATTATTTTGTGTTACTGGATTTGATATGCATATTATATAAATAACTTGATTTATTTTCATATTTACCATTTATTATATATATTTTTAAATGTATTTAAAAAGTCTGTGCACAAAAAGTAGTGACCCACAACATACGCACATTGATGTACATGTGTATTGCAAGATAAAATATATTTTCATCGATTTAACAATAAAAAAGCGAAAAAATATTCACCAGAGGAGAGAAAACATAATACACAGAAAAGAGGACTTTAAGCAGCGCTTTTTGTATTTAAGGTATATACATAAACATATACAAAATATTCTTCAAAGAAATATTATGAAGAACATAGTACCTCGATTTACTTTTATTCTTTGCTATTTGTAAGATAGTATTGAAACATACAACGAAATTCAAAATTATTGGATTTATACAAATTAGTTTGAACTAAACCAGTCCTTCTTTTAATCCATAAATTTTATTATCAAGTATTCAAATTGTGTAACTTTTTAATTGACCACCAAATATAATTATGAACTAAATTAATATAATTATTAGGTGTATTATGTTCGATCTAATTATGTTTTTGAATTATTGTTTAGCTCTAATATTTCCATCAACAGCTAATTTCAAACTTTGTATTTCTAACTTTTAGGTTAGGTTTTTATTAAAGTGAAGAATTAATGAATATACTTCAACGATATAATACAATGTAGCTTATATATTTTATTTGCAATACTATATCATTTGAAAACGTACAAGACGAGAAAACAATATCGCAGTCTAATCTCGAAAAAGGGTAGTACATGACATTAACCGTTATTGTTTTACAAGTTGTTGTTGGCGATATCAACGCATAGTTGCCAACGTCTATTCTCCTTATATTTATCCACTTTATTAGATTAACCGAACAAAGTAAATGAATTTGAAATAAATTTGACATTCAATTCAACAGTTTTTCTTACTGGGAAAATATAAATATCTGCAATAATAAATTTATCAATTTATATGATTAGTATTTCTAAATTGATTTGCAAAATACTTAGCTTCAAACTTACCCCCCCCCCCCTCCCTAAACTAAATTATAATGTATTACCAGTGGATTACATTATATAGTTCACTTCTCTTAATGTTGATAGAACCATCTATGAACTGTTTATGTATTCAAATTAGGTATTTTCTGACATATATTTTCCTTGTATTATGCTTTCTTATGCATGCATTTCTAAGCAAATATTATTCGATTGCAATATAGCTATACTACCATATTATTATTCGAAATACATTCAAGCGTGGAATTATATAGATCTCACATACAATATATTGCAGTCATTATGCCTGGTATGTAATTTATATTTCTTGAAAGATATTCTGGGGGCACGTTTTACAAAATCAGGTCCCGCGAGCTCCTGAAGTATGGGAGAGGTGTCAATCGCTTCGTTATAATTTGTAGAATAAATATATCAATCTTGATAAGTTGAAATTTTGAGATCCAAAATCAAACGGTTGCCAAATTATTTAAATTCTTCATAGTTGAACTGTCCTTACGAAGTTAGTGTCAAATTATATATATTTTAGTTCATAGAATGACACTGAAATTTTGAAAAAACCTAATTACGCATACGTGTTGAGATATTCAACATGGTGTCTAAGATGTCCGCCTCTGTAAAGGGCATTAAGTATTTCTTTTAATTACGTTTTATGATATATCAAATTATATGTTTTATGGGATTTTTAATACAAAAATTAACTAAATTAATTTGAAAAGATAAACATTTTTCATTTTAAATGAAGGAATCAGATGTGTGGGGTATTACATAATACAAACGGAAACGAAAGCGAGAAAAAAATGAGTTATCTAAACAATTAGTTTCAAAAAAGTTTCCATCATTTACATTAATAAAGTTTGATCCTTCAACAATTTAGTACATAGCTTAGGGTTTTCAATAGTTGTATACTATGAACTAAAATACATAGACATAGAATTTGTTGCTAATTTTGTTACTATAGTTCAACTAAGGAATTTTTACAGCCATTTTCTCCACCATCTTAATTTTGGATTTCTGAGTAAAATTTCATTTTATCACCATTGATAACGTATGACGAAGCGATCGTCACCGATAACCAATTACATTATACAACATTATTTTGAGTAAAACACACCAAATAAGTTGTAACATGCAAGAAATTACGTAGCAGATGATACCTTATTTTGCGAGTGGACAAATTGAAGATGTTTCCCATGACCTTTTCTATGGGTCGGGGTAGGGGTTTGTGAATTTACTCCTAACACTAAAACACCTCTTTGCATTTCTTCAATATAAAAACTAAAAGGTCAGCTCCTAGCAAAGGAAATACGAAATTTGCGAAGCAGTGAACTTGTTAATTATCCTACTCAAAGAGGGACTCTTGTGAGTTCTCTGTGCTCCAATAACGACAATCTTCAAGTAGTCCAGCTAGCCAGAATCAGTATTACTCTTGCACTTTGTCTACCATTAGGTCTAGCTTCCTTGCCAACAGAGGGTGGTCTTTAGTCGATATGATTTGTTTCGCTACTAGCATTGCCTATCCTAGGCATTGGCTCTCTTCGGTAGGATTAATTTTCTAAGTAGCGTCATCTTCTAAACTAGTGTCATCTTCTAACTGGCATCATCTTCTAAACTAGTGTCATCATCTAACTAGTGTTTTTATAATTTTAGCATCATCTTCTAACTGGCGTCACTGGCATCTTATGAGTAGCGTCACTTTCTAACTAGCGACATCTTCTAACTAGCGTCACCTTCAAATTAACGTCACCTTCTGACTAGAGTCACCTTCTGACTAGAGTCACCTTCTAACTTCGTCATCTTCTAACTGTTCTCATATTCTAACTAGCGTCATATACTAACTAGCAATATCTTCTAACATATTAACTAGCGATACAAAAATATGCTGTAATTAATCGTAGCAGTACTGTATATGTGACTGCTTAGTCATCATTTAAAATGTAGTCAGACCTTTTGATTTTGTCATTTCAGTAAATTATGAAGTAGTTTGTCAACGTAGTAGTTTTCTTGGCGTATATTTTGATAGCTTGTGTTAACTTAAACAATCATACTAACTTTGGGAAGTGCATATTCTCTCCCTTTTCTTCTCTTTCTTGACTTCATTAAACTAATTTTAGTCAGAAGTGTTTATTAATTAGTACAAATAATTTACCAAGTTAAACCATAATATATTATATCACCTCAGTCAGACTTTATTCAACTTTTCCGAGTTGATTAGGCCTTGGACAACTTTGGCCACATCGTGTGTCTACAGTTACAATCACTTCTTGATTACAAATTGTAGCCTGTGACTACAGTAGGCCTACGGTTTCATGTGTTACTCTCAGAATTGGGGATTAGGTGAAAGAATACGTAAAATACTATATAACATTAGTTGTTTATCTATATTCACATTTCTTGTGATTATTAGTAGATATTATATGAAACATATTTATTGAATGTTTTTGTTTAAATGTTTAAGAAGATTTGTATTATAAAACTTGTGAACGATATTGTCCAAATTCACGTTTTAATGAATTACAATATATTATGATAAACAGCTGGTCCCGCTTGAAAAATCCACCGGTTTCTAAAGATTCAAGATACGTAATTATAAAATAACGTTTATAATAAACTTGTACTATATGGTACTTGAAATGTGCTTGATTTTGTTTACTTTGATTGTATAGTATGTTTTGTGGAATGAAATTACGATGGTTGTATTTAAAATGGTAATAACTTCTTTTTTTATCGATTTTTTTAACAATATTTATTTAGATATATCCTGCATATATTTTATATTTGAATACATTTGTAGATCTATGAGATTTAAAGGTAATCATAGTATGTATTTTCTTAAACACGCTGGGATTGGACGCTACCTATGTTGCTTATTCTTATGGAGTGTTTTTATGTAATTGACAACCTGACATTTTAACCATACTCAATTGATTACTAATATATTTATTTTACATATTGTTAGTTGACTTTATATAAATGTAATATTTAAAAGTTCTAAAAGTTTTATCTCAGTAATGGTCCCGCAGAGGAGGAAAGATGGAATGGAAGGTTGAATTGTTTTTACCGGGGTAAGGAGGCTGCCCACCACCTTCAGTTTTAAGTTCGTTTTATTATATCTAAATTGAATAATTTATTTATATTTTATTATCAAGTAACAATTTAAAATATTTAGAGCTAAAATAAATTTAAAATGTTTTATATTTTATGAATCAAATAAGCCTATATTATGTTTCCACTATGGTAAATACGTGTGTGTTTAAACTAACAATATGTATGTTATTCCGTAAATTTAACTAACTGTTGGTATTGAAAATGTATTAAATATTACTTTCATCAGAAGGGAATATAATATTTAATGATATAACAAACCAAATTAGTACTTTTGATTAAACCTGAATACACCAAACTTTAACTATCCATCATCTATATCTATACTATAATATTATAAAGAGGTAAATTTTGTTTGTTTGTGTGTAGGGGGTAATCTCTGGAACTACTGAACCGATTGAAAAAATAGTTTCACTAATAAAAAGCTACGCTATCCCTATCTAACATAGGTATTCATTTTGATAAAAACCTTTCTTATTTAAATATTTGTAAATTTAGTAGGACAAAATCTTAGGTTAGGCCTAGACTGACGAATCATTACATGTATTTACATTTATTACCATAGCAATCAATTGAATAAAATAACAGATAAAACTGCAGTTTACTCCAATATTTCCATTAACAGCTGATTTCAAACTTAGTAGTAAAAATGTTGATTGTTATACTTTCCTTAAAGCTAGAAAATAAACCCTTAATAAATTAAAGAATTTAAAAATAAGAAATCACTATGTTACACCCTAATTAAAATAAATAAGACATATTAGAATTTATTAGTAGGGCCTATTTATTTAAAATAACCTGTTTGCATTTGCTTCGACGCGAGTTACCACGGGGGTTGGCGAGCGAAGCGAGCAGGGGGCGGAGCCTTCTAGTAATACTATGAAGAGGTAAAATTTGTTTGTTTACTTGTCTGGAACTACTTAGGCGATTGAAAAAATAGTTTTACTAATAAAAAGCTACACTATCCTTGAGTGACATAGGCTAGAATTAATTTTGATTTAAGATTTAAAACAACCCCTAAAACAATAAATATTAATTGTTATACTTTCTGTAAAGCTAGAGAGCTGAAATTTTGTACATTTATTTATAACAAGATACATACAAAAAGTAAACTAGATTTGCATTTTGTCGCGTGCTGCTAAGGGGTGTAAATATGATAACAACCCCTAAAACAATAAAAATTAATTGTTATATTTTCCTTAAAGTTAGTGAGCTGAAAATTTGTACATTTATTCCTTACATCATACATACAAAAAGTATCATAGATTGACATTTTGTCGCGTGCTGCTAAGGGGGAAAAATGTTAATTGTTATACTTTCCTTAAAGCTAGAGAATAAACCCCTAGTAAATTAAGGAATTTAAAAATAAGAAACCACTATGATACGTCCTAATTAAAATAAATAAGACACTGGAATTGAATAGTAAGCCTATTTATATAATATAACCTGTTTGCATTTGCTTCGACGCGAGTCACCGCGGGGGTTGGTGAGCAAAGCGAGCAGGGGGCGGAGCCCTCTAGTATATTATATATTGGTGTAGGTAAGAATGTTTTAGTGAAAGAAAATACAAACAATAATACAATGAAAGAAAATATTATAATTAATATTATAACATACCTATTTTTAAAGTAGGAGTTCCTAAAACTATTAACAGACATGTCTGCTTTAGTAGCATTTGTACCTGACTAAAACATGAACATTTTAGAACCTGAAGGATCATGGGCAACGAGGATATTGAAATCAACAATCATCATGATATAACAAATATATAATTTATTTAGATAAAATTAATAATAAAATTGTACATTACAACAAATACCATACTTTGGTTCATAAAACTGTAGCAATTTGTAGAAAGCAAATCAGTTATGGTTTTATACCAAGAGCTGAGTATGATTATGATCTTATAATTTCTTGAAAACATTTATGAATTGTGTCTAGTTATAGGCCGGTTTTAGCTGATTACATTTTGCTACATATCTTACAGTATGTATTTTATTTAGGAAAATGTAATTTATGTTGTTAGTTTCGTTATGTAGAAAAAGCAAGAAAAACGAAATAGATTGTTTAACGATATCTAATAATACAGTTTATTAATTGCGATATTAAGTGTTATCAAAAACAGTTTAATGAACAAAATGCTTAAACTATTAAAAATAACTATCCTTAAGTTGCTTTAGAATTATGAAAACCACCAGTGTACAATTTAACGAAAACAAATATAAATACTATTTTATTATATTAAATTAATAAATATTAATTAATGAATTTTTAAACATTATAAAACATAAACCGGCCTACTATAACAAACAACTTTATGTTTAAACGGGGAAAATTATCTTTATAAATTAAGTGTATTAACGCCTACGGCCAAACCTAAGAAACACATGATCAACGTCTTGCCTCTTGGCGCCATTTTCCATCAGCTGTGAACCTTCTGGCATCACTGAAACAAACACAAGTACAATTTAGAGAAATAATAATTATGGAAATGCATATTAGTAAAATATATTGTAGAATTACATTTATAAAGAATGTTAACATAAATAATACAACTTGTTTGTACTTAAATTGTCACAAATTAATTTATTGACCCGTGCTGCCGTGGTTTCGCCAACTACGGAATTCCATTCTACGGTGTTGTGTTGTCTTTAGTCGGCAAGCTGTCTTCGACAATACCGTTGTTGGCGGCACGGTTCCTCATTAAATTAATTTGTCAAAGTACAAACAAAGTTTAATTATTTATTATAATGGAATTTCACCAAGAACTTACGGTCGTTTGTATATTTCAGAATGTTAGCAATAATAAATGGTACCAGAAACTGGCACATACTTTCTCACAAACATATTTAAAATTATTAAACAGATTCACTGTGACTTCATAATTTTGTAGGCGGGGTAGGAGAGGTGATTTATTAAAGTAGGAGATTAGCTAATACATATTATTATTACTATCTAGAGAGAAAACTATTCGATCGATTTCAAACACATTTGCACCAAACACGTCAATTAGGCCTATATAGATGTACAAAAAAAGGTTTTGAAAAGTTTTGAAAAACAACTACCTTCGTGGCCAAAAAACCCCCAAAATCAGTTACAGTATTATTATTATTATTTGCTAAACTAGAATTTTAAGAAAGATGCAGTTTTTAGCATATGGTAGGGTGGTACATTAAAGGCTACAAATAAGCCAAATTTTATCAAAATCGTTAGAGCTGTTTTTTATTTAAAAAAATATAACTGACTTTTTGAGTTTTTTTTTGCCAAAAAGGGGGTTGTTTTTCAAAAAATTTCAAAACCGTTTTGCGTGCATCTATACAGGAATACTTGACATGTCTGGTGCAAATTTGTTTGAAATCGATAGAATAGTTTTCGCTCTAGCTTTGTATACATAGGCCTACAGACATAAATACATACAGACAGACGTTTTGTAAAAATCACTTTTTTGGACTCAGAGAGCCCTTAAACGGATATTTCCACAAAAATCTCAACATCGATTTTTTTGCGATCACTATACTTTCTCTATACTATAGTATAGTGAGAAAGTAAAAAGCTGTTGAAAAATGTAAACAATGGTAATTAATTGAGATTAATCTCACTTTTTGTCTGTGTATACTAAGTTAGATTAATTTATTCCGAGTGATAGTTGTTTAAAATGGTGTTACAAAAACAAGAAAAGAAATTGCGAACGGGTTTCCGATTTGAACGAACGGGTTGCGTTGTGGTAGAACTTACTACGAATTTTTCGCACAAATATGAAAATAATACATCCTAATGAAACTTCATTGCTCTTTATGTGAGGAAACATTTGCTGATTAGGCTATGAACACTTTCTCAATAAGTTTGTATTTTTAGAGTTAACAATTGAACAATTAGAACTAGTTTACTGTGTGGCGAATCTTGTCTTCGTTTTAAGCCAATCAAAATACAACTGTTGCAATATTTAAACATTTAATTTTCCATTCCAGTTTGTATTTAGTTTAAAGTTTTTTCTGATAGTTTAGTTCTAGCCTTCTAGCCCACGGTTCCTCATTTAGGTTTACGAGTTTTACTTTATGACTCTTTCAAACGACGTATATTATATTTTGTAAGCTTGTTTTATTCTAAATTTTAGAATAGAAAACTTTACACATGCAACTGTATCTTGAACATATTTTCCAACTAGCTTACCCGGGAACAACTCATATCAGATTTAATTTATTAAAACTAATTTTGTTACATATACTTAATAATTGTGAAAATACTTTTGAAAAATATAACCATTTGACATAGCTTAATTGAATTCCTTTTGTTTAAGCTAGGTACAATAAAAAATTTCATTAATGGGTATGGATTTATTTAGCTTATTATTAACATATTTTTAATAATATTCACACTCAATAATGTTAAAATTGAAACTATTTAGTAGTTGTTGAAGGTGATACAAAAGTGACTTTTATTTTGTAAGAACGAACATTTTAAAGAGTTACATGCAGTTTTATATTGTAAGCTCGATGACCTAGTAGCATTTAATCACAAATATATTTATTTTAGACCAAGAACATAGATTGTAACAATAATGTAATATTATAAAAAAGAAGTATATATTTGTTTTATTTGGACTTTTCTTTATAAACAGTAAAGGGGAGACTTACACAAAACAATGTTAATAACTCTTTCAAGAGTCAGTTGTATTTTTTATAAAATTCTCTCTAGTTAGTAGCAGTATGTAGTATATATATTTTTTAAATGTATATTTGTCCAAACAATTTAATTATAAATTGAATAACCATTTTAATTACAAGTCAATGAATTATTTATACAACTGAATTTAAAATGCATGCGAATTAATTCTAAAAATATATTCGTCAAAGTCAATAATAAACATTAAAATAAATAATTTTAAAATACAAATTTATTAGACGAACTCAAATTTAAATTGTAGTGCTTAAAAATAAATGTGTAAATTGTTACTGCCATAAGTATTTAATATATAATATAATTTAGTTAAACTATCAACTATACGCAAATTAATAGCGAATATCTAAACAAAGATTGAGTGTAGTTGTTTTATACAACTAAAATAGACTAGAGAAAATTGTTTGGTTTTAAATTTTAAATTAAAATTTCCATATTAATCTGAAATTATTTGTTATTTTTATAACTATAAAGTTGGAATAAACCTAGAGTATTAACAACTTTCTTCATAAACTAATTTTAAAGTAATCATTAACTAGTTACATTTCTTTAGAACTAGTTCTTACTAAAATCATGAGAGAAAAAGAGTAAAATAACATTGGATTAAAATAACATTGCAAACTTATAGATTAACATAGTTATGTTGATAATACGTTTTCATCTTGTATGTGATATGAAAGCTTATTAATTAAATTATGTATACGGGTAGAAACTATGATTAGATTAAAATAAAACCAAAATAAAGTTTTTAAAACTGACATCCTATTCAGACATCTTTAATTTTCAAATTACAATTTATGATTTAAAATATTATTGGCTTACTTTCATTTTCACTGAATTCATGTTTGATTTATATCCCATTAGATTCTGTTATGAATTGTGAAGGAAATATTTAATGTAATAAATCTATATAAGGTTTTTAAATAATAAAAGCTAGTAAAATTTATGAAACCTAAATGGTTTCGATTTTTACGAGTAGTTAAAAATATAATAAATAAATAATAAGTATACTGAAGATAAATAAAATATTTAATTATTTCAATTTATACCTATCAACCTATAATATCTTTCTATAGAAATTTTAATATAACAAATTTCTTCTCAGATTCCTGTAATTGGTTTGTTGAGTTCTTACACTTTATGCAAAACAGCAAAAAGATAATTTATTCCGCACACTTTATTGACTATTAGCGTCACATTCTTCAGTATTTAATTATAAAATGTGTACACAATTTATACTTGTAACGTAATTACTCGAAATATAATTGCTGTCAACCAATCACGAAGTAGATAAGGCGTTTTTTACTGAGTCTGAAAAACAAATCAAATTAAATAATACTCCATTTTAAACTTTTTACACTTTTTGTGGGAAAAAAGATAAAACGTGAGGCGGCTCTAAACGTCAGAAATTATTATTTTTAACTTTAGGATATTAACGTCAGAAAATCTTTACCGTTGTTATTTGTTTGCGAATGCGTTAGTTAAGCCTGTATGCATTGTAGTTGAAGATATAATTTATCTCGCTTTCAATAAACTTGCTTCATATTTTAAGTATTGTAATATTTTATTTTGTTAATATTAACCAACAAATAGTAATGAGGACCCCTTTCTCCCCGTCGTCTATTTCTATAGAAGTGAAACAAGCAAAAATGTGTGAAATTTTTACTATTCATAATTTTGAAATAATTCAGTTTTGTGTAGTTACTAACAAATTTAGTCAATAATTTTTTTAAATTACAGTAGTATGTGCAAAATACATGACCTGGATCTAAAAAGGCGAAATAATATAAACAATCAAAGCACAAAACAAATACATATTTTTATTGCATTTAACTTTTGATAATAATTTAGGTACGTACCTTTTGAAAACGTCAATTCCTATTCCTAATTCCTTTATTTGTGGATTAGGCTACCGGTTTCAGTCTCTCAATCAGACCATTTTAAAATCTTGCACTATATAAAAGTTCCGTTCAGCTGAACATCGTTAAAACATTTCACACAACACTTACATAGACACAAAACACATCACAAAACATTTAAAAAATTGTTTAGAAAAAAGTAAAAGTAATTTCGTCATTCACATGTGAATCCGTAAAGGACATGTTCTACACTGCTTGTCCGAGCGTTAGGATAGACTTAGGCATTATCAGTTTATCCCCCCCCCC
>JAGFPH010002370.1:116181-129748 GCA_018207615.1 Philaenus spumarius | reverse complement strand
CCGAGCGTTAGGATAGACTTAGGCATTATCAGTTTATCCCCCCCCCCCTTTCCCCTTATGTCAACATGTCTGTGTTCACAGAATATTTATTTAAAAGGTTCAAAATGGGGTTTGAATTAATTTTTTTTTATCACTTAAGACATTATCAGGTGTATTTTTTTAAGCTTTGTATATTTCGTATTCTTCAAGAGTGTACATTTTGCTGTTTTTATGGCAGAAGTGCAAGATATCCATATTTTCGTCAATGCTATTAAACATGTCGTTCTTATCAGTAATATGCTGGGCGAAACTCGATTTTTGTAGTAAGGTCCTGGCTTTAGGGACATGCTCACGAAATCTTGACATAAATGAAATCTTCCAATATAAAAATCATTGCAAGCGGAACACTTAAGTTTATAAATACCAGTTGAATTGTGTTTGTTATTGGTGGTTTTATGTTTAGTATTTAAGGCTTTATCAAGTCTATTACTGGTTTTAAAGGAAAGCGTAATGCCATTTTGCTTCAGCTCTTTACGCAATGTGTGGTTTACGCCGTATTCTATGGACACATACTTAAGGCTATCCTAACTCTCGGACACGCAGTGTTTGACATGTCCTTTACGGACTCACATGTGAATGACGAAATTACTTTTACTTTGTTTAAACAATTTTTTAAATGTTTTGTGTTTATGTAAGTGTTGTGTGAAATGTTTTTAACGATGTTCATCAGAACGGAACTTTTATATAATATAGTAGGATAGTGCCAAGATTTGAGAGTGGTCTGAATAAGAGACCGAAACCGGTCATCCACAAATAAAGGAATAAGGAATAGGAATTGACGTTTTCAAAAGGTACTTACCTAAATTATTATTCGTACACCCTATTCCGGAGGCTAAAATACCTAAAATGAATAACTTTTAATGATATTAACAATCATGCTTCTTACTCGAGATGCAAACGATAAATTTTGATATTCTAAGGTTTGTAATAAATTACCTACATCTTGAATAATACTTACGGATAACTAATTTTAATTTGCTTGAATAAAACGTGAAATCCTCTATGTCCTAATTTTGATACTTTTAAAAAGAATAATTCCTTTTGAGGATTGTTCCAGTAAAAAAACCTGGCCATTGTCTTCTCACTTCTACATCCCCTAGCGTTCTATGTATATTTTCGTGCTTTAGATTTAATTGGAAAATTAATGTTACTCGATACCATTCCAATTACAATACAAGCTTAGAAAATAATTGAACTCATTCAATATAAATTGCTGCACAGGGTTAGATGACATAAATTTAAATTATTGTACAATCCTGTAGGGAGAGGGGATTTGTTCTTTACCAATAAAACTTTGTCGTTTCAAAAGTTAAAAGATAGATAAAAGATAGATAGATATCTGTCGAAATTAAAAGATAGATAACATTGGTTGAACATAAAAAGTCATAGTATATTTCTAAATATTTTGAAAATGAATGGGAACAAGGGTTACGCATAGTTTGATATAATCATGATTCACAGTATGTTACGAAAGTTACGTTTTAGAGATTGTGTAACGCTGATAAAGTAGTGATAAAAGTAGCACGGCTGAAAGGTAAACTTGAACCTAATAAACTAATTGTAAATTATGTTTATTTATTTTATATAATCCCATTGGCGATAAAAACCACATGCACCAGTACTAGTACTAAAAGATTCATACAGTTACAACCTCAAAAGCTATTTGACCGAAGTGAAACAAACGCACACATTAGACAAAAGTACTGCATGTGCTAACATGATCTTTTTGAAAGATACAAATTAACATTCTGGTAGTAAACATTGTTTTCCCCTAAGCAGAAGCTTGATAGATTTATGTTTGTTTTGTTTGTACTATTTTGTACGTAACAAATTGTAGTATTTTGTAGCATCAAATTTTGTATACAAACTCGTGAAATGTTTATTTTTGCCATGTCATTTGGAAGTTTGATGTAGTTTGTGTTAAGTACATTTTAAAAATGTTATAAGAAAAATATTGTGTATGATTTAAAAATAATTGTATTGGGATTTATTTTCGCAAGTTAAATTGAAGTAGCGGTTTAAACAAATTTCGCTTACTATGTTCAGGTGCATAAAATAAAATAGATTATCATTTGAAAATGTGTTAAATTTAATTTGTGTATGTGAATACAGACCATATTTATAAAAAAATATGAATACAGTGGATTTAATTGAAAAAAATTAAAATAGATGTATTTTATTCAAAATTAATTATTAAAAAATGTTAAATAGTTCACCACCGGCTTTTAATTTCTAACATCTACTAAATCGAATCTCAATATTAATCGGTATATTAACATGACTTACCGACACAGTAAGTAGTCAATATTTCTTTTCTTTTCATTAGTCTACTTAGTATTAATTAATAGTCGGAATGGTGATAACAAATTTGTATTAATAATATTAATATTAACCTCTCGTATTAAGATTTTAGTAGTATTAATTAATAGTCGGAATGGTGATAACAAATTTGTATTAATAATATTAATATTAACCTCTCGTATTAAGATTTTAGTAGTATTAATAATAATTATTTGAACTTTTACAGTAATACAAATATGAGAAATCAAACTTTGTTTTAAATGTTTTGAAAGTCGCAAGTTATTAATGTTTGTATACATTATAATTTCATTCATATTTACTCATCGGATTTGAAAAGTTTAAAGTGGTCAACATACCAACTGCACTATGTGCTTGCTATTATGTAATTTTTATAAATAAAACTGACATCATTAATACTCTAACTCACAACCACTTTCTCGTTATTTGAATAATGTTTGAATTACTATCGTTCCCTGAGTCACAACAATTATTAATGTTTTGAGTCTTATATGACTAGTTGATATGTTCCAAATTACCCAACAATATTGAAATTCATGACCCCTGTCAGATCGATTGTTTTCATGAACTCTAATGTAAAGTTTTAATTCATAAAATTAAATAAAACTTGTTAAAAAATAAACAAAATATATGAATACAGAAAACTAATACAAAAGTTACTACAGATTTTATTTGATTTATTGTTACACATCACATCACTAAACGACTGACCTACAATAGTATTCTGCCGAGTTTGGTTGCCACCCTAACGAATCTACTTCACAATCAGAGTCCAGATATATTAAGTGATACAATTGGTACCCAAACAATTTCTTCCTTTCTAAGCATTTCTAACTATTTCTCCTATCCTTCAAAAATTACTAGGAACAACTTTAGCTGTCGTTGAATGTTAAATCATATAATAATTAAATCGACATAAAATTATCAAAATTAATTAATTCATTACTTTAAATGGTGATTTACAAAGGTATATAAAGGTTTTGGAAGCCTTTATACAAATTTAGGCTGATTTTCCCGTATATCCATCATTTTGTGTCTGTACAACATTTATAAATCTAGAAATAAATAAGATGTTGGTTTCAGATTTAATAATGCGGGAAAAAAGCATATGAAATAAAAAACATAAATAATAATAAAAAGAAACATTTTACAAATATTTATGTACATTATGTTTTTTGACAGTATTAAAATGTAATCATTAACTTTTAAATAACGACCGATTTTTATGTTTTTAGTTAATAACTTGGTTATCGTTAAAACTAGAGCTTACACATAGGCGCCGGAAGGTTTGAATACAGGGGGGTGCAAAAACACAGGGGTCTGGAATAGCCCCCGCACCCCCCAGAAAAAAAGGGAGTCCGGGGAATTTTCAGAAAATAAACTACTTAAAAAGTGTTTTAAACCATCATAATATCACAAGAAACCTATCAATTTTTTTCTCTATGAAAGGAAAATTTCATAATGTACTTAATCACAATTCTATTATACACGCTCCAGATATCGGGGTCGTCACTGCTTACATATACACAAACAGACCTTAAGGAAATTACCATTAAGAAATGAACATAACACACTATCGCAGCCATCGCATGAAACGAATACAGGCGAATGATAATCTAGTAGATTTAACAATCAATAAGTTTGGACAGAAGCCAAGAAGGTTGAAGTTTTTGTTTGAAAAATAACGGATAATAAGTTTTTATGTATCATAACAATAAATGTTGTGATCTAGGTGCTCGCAATATTGTTCTTCATGTATTTGGTTCAATACAAAATATTTCGTAAAAATCACTTGTGGTTATTTAGTTTTCCTAGAGTAAATTTTTCTTTATTTTTCGAGCCAGGGGGGTGCAACTGCATCGTCTTGCACATATCTCCCGGCGCCTATGAGCCTACATAATATTTTAAGCACAAGTTATCATTTTTGTGCTGCTTAACTCCAAGAATAAAATTTTGTACACAATAAGTAGCTTTAAAACTTTTAGCAGTACCACATTGGTTTAGTTATTACTAAATTACTCAATTTTATTAGTAACAATTACAAATCAAGTACATTCTCTATTCAATTTTTGTCGGACTCATTATATTTCGTGTAATGTTGCTACATACATTCCCAATGTAATAATTCTGTGAATAGGCCTCATTGCAAATAAAACAAAACTGTTATATGTACTTTAAAGTTAAATCAAATAAAAATAACAGAATATTTGATGCTTTTATTGTTTTTACTTTTACTCTAAGGATATAGGAAGTATGTATGTTCCGACTATCATATTGGCAGGGTGTCCGTTTGATTTGGAAAGGAACGGTTGTACAATTAAAATCTGTCAATAACACATTAAATTTAGTTTCGTGACATTAGTAATAAAAAGTTCGACACATAGTTTTGTTAGTTTGATTTGTTTTTCGGTGACAGTAAAACACATTTATACTAGTCTCTGATTCGTTGAAATAATTACATTACGAGTAATTTTGTTACAAGTGTACGTCGTGTACAATTTTATAATTAACTTGAAGAATGCAGCCCTAATAGTCGACAAAGTGTACTGAATAAATTACCTGACTTGCAGCTGCGCATAAATTATAGTTTAAGAACAGACAAATGTAAACACATAATATTGCAATTTTATAATAAAGTGTTGTCTAATAGAAATGTTGCTTTTATGTAAACTTCAAAATTGACTTAATAGCCTGTATGCATATAAAAAGTATTTAAATTAATTTGTAAGACCACCAGAAACGTTGGTGCTAAATTTAATGGATTTTACAAAACTCTCTACACAAATTGCCATTCAGTAAATCAGGCTGATAATAATAACTCAAAGCATTATAAAATGTTATTTTATGTTGTTTGTATTTTTTTCAACTAAAGTTCGATATATAGATTTTAGGCTTCGCAAAACTTTTGGAGTAAAACTGCTCAAACATTTCTATATTCTTTCTGATTCCATGTTTAGATGTTTGGACAATCAAGGTGTTTTAATGTATCTGTATACTTACTTCTGTACGACATAGCTCCTTTATCGTCCAGATAGTTCTCCATAGCAGTTGACAGTTCATAGATTGTAGATAACGCTGCACATACCTTTCTGACCCTGGGTGGAATCTCTTCTAAAATGCCGGGATTACATTGGGGCGGAGGTGGCATGGCCGAAGTAGTTGACAGAACGCAGCTTAAAGCCACAACACACAAAACTAGGACACACTTCATCACGCTGTGAACAGAAAACACACGATCAGTCATATTCAGCTACAATAGGTTTTACAAGCAATGAAAACAAAAATCAAGAATTGTGTTATAAGAATAAAATTTTACAAAAGTCTAATAGATTTCGTTATTAAAAAGTATTATATTGGAACAAATATGATTTATTGTCTTAATTACTAGTTGTTGTTACAATAAATGTTACTTCCGCTACAGTTATCAGCTAGACTGTGGAATATTACTTGACTGTGGAATAGACTGTGTAGAACTTGAGCCTTTTTATTTTGGTAATAAATTTAATATATATGAAATCAATATATTTCATAATAGATCTACACTAATCTAGGTTATACAAACTATGTGGTATAGTTGTACAACATCTGGGTTTATCGTTAAGGATAATAGCTAAGTTAAAGATAATGACAGAAAATGTAGCCTACATACAATATTGTAGTACTGTATTTACTGTGTTGGCATAGGATGCCGAGTTGAACAAACCAATTATTACATAAATTAACTATTATCCTTCATCCAATTGTTTTGAAAACTACATCATTCGATAGGGAATCAAAAGGGCAACAAAAGAAGTGTCTTGACATTTTTTGGTAAAATGTACGGTTTTTGAGTAATTTAGGTTTGAAATTTTCAGCCATTTTAAAATGCATGATTGGATTTAATCATTTATTTTTCTTGAGATAGACGATTGTTAGGTTAAACATCATGCATGCAACGTTTGAACTCAATCAGTCAAACCGTTCTCTAGATATGATTTAGATATCTGGAAAACGAAGCGTTTTCGGGCCTATGTTTATATGAACTTTTTTTCTTATTTTGTCCGATAGAAACATTTCCCGAAGTTTGATCCCGTAATTACTGGACATCCTGTATTTCATAATAGATGCACACTAATCCAGGTTATATAAAATATGTGGTATAGTTGTACAACATCTGGGTTTATCGTCATCATATAACAACTATTATTTGTATCACAGAGTATGATTTAGCAGTTGACAAGTGAAACAATCTCCAGCTTCGACTGTCAGAAACTTAAAGGGTATTTGTCAGCTAAAAAAGTATAAAATACAATATAAAATGTGTCCTATCTCGATCTGTTTTTTGTCTGTCCGTGTGATTTTTACAAATACCTTAATATCTAAGAAACGGTTTAAGGTATAATCATATGAAACTGGGTATGCATATTAATCTAGATAGGGTACATTTTGCTTAAAAAATTTGTTTTCCTGCAACAATCAGTTTTAAAATAGAGGCAGTTGAAGATTTGCAATGTTAAATATGTATAAAAAAACTATAAATTTTACAAAAAAAAAATGTTAAAGTTTCAAAATGTTTAGACTATTTTAAGACTAATCCAACGATATATAGCTTTAAATAACTGAGTCATAAACAACCTAGATAACGCAAATTTAGAGGTAGAATTTATTTTTAGGGCTTTTATTAATATTTCATTAATATGACAACCTTCACTACCCAAATAGCAATACATTCTACCACTATGCAATGCTAAATATTGCGCACAGACTACATTTTCAACAAGTTTTAGTTATTATAATGTAACAAGTAAAATGTGTGTGGTTATTTTAAATTATTACATTACTTAAAATTTTGTAATTCTAAGCTATTTAAACACAAGTTTAACTCCTTTCCCGTTGAACACACAGTTTTTGGACGCGGTGCGCCTATAGAAATTTTCAATTCAAAAATTGTCATTTTAGAACAATACTTACAATTAATACAAAATAATGAGGTGTACACAAATATATACTTTGTAGAATAGCTTGCACCAACACTTCATAACGTTTTAGCTTGACATACTGTACTGCGAATATCTACACTGTAAGTGGTCTAGTCTGGGGACTTAATTTGAAAGACACATTGCACTTGGTCATGCAAGTATATAAGCGAAGTATATAATTTATAAGATCAAATCATTTATTCATCCTCAATTTTAAACAAATCACTTCATGTATATATAATATGATTTAACTATAGTTTTTGTAACTTAGGATGATCTTACGCATAGGCGTAACCAGTACGACCATATTGGGGGTGGGGGAGGGGGGGGGGGGCTTACAACAACCGGGGGGTATAGACAAATTTTAAAAATTAAGATGCAAAATAACGCGTTTTATGCTTTCCAAAAGTAGGCTAATTAAAAACGTTATAGCTATGTATACTTTTTCCTCTTCCAATTGTAATTCAGGCCTATTTTATAATAATTTGACCTGCTCTTAACTAGGGTTGTAGCTTATTATGATGTATAATATTTCAAGATGGATAATCTGTATTATTGTATGTGATTAATTACCTATTTATAAAAAGTTAGATGTTGATTGATAATATGTTAAAAATTTACTAAAATCATAGTAAGAATTTTAGCCCCCTATTACACTAGGCCACCAGGTGGCGCCACCAACTAAGACACCGGTGACGATGCTAGTCACGGGGCATTAATTCTTATGGAGCCTATTACATTAGGGCAGCCCCGGTGGCGCCACCAGATTTTGGCTGCTGACTGGTTGCCGAGCCCCGCGACCAAGCTGGCAACCAGTGGTGGCCGAGAGTCGTAGCGGGGCATTGTATCTTACCGAGCTTATTACACTAGGCGGCCTGGCGGCGCAACCAGTCCGGCCACCACTAATAATATTGTATGTACGTGTGCTGTTATTATCTTTAACTTAACTACTATTCTACATCCGATTGTTTTGAAAGTTATACCATCCGATAGGAAATTAAAAGTGCTACAAAAAAGGTGTCCTGACAATTTTTGGTAATAATAGCTCATTTTAATTAAAATAGATCATTGTTAGGTATATTTTAACTTGACGTCATGTCAAGTTTGAACTCAATCGGTCAAACCGTTCTCTAGATATCAATTACTTTGTAAAAAAAAAACCATACAGACTGACGAAAAAGTAAGCACCCATGTTTATATTGTGAAATGTTTGTCTCAATCCCAGGAACAAATCCACAAAAGGGAACCAAAGAATTTGGGGACACTCTGTATAAAATATTGTATTTCTGTAGTTGACATAGTTATTAAGCTACATTTGTTTTATTTGATCGCCATAAAGTCAGATCTCAGCAAAGCGTTCACAAAAAGTGACACAGTTTTAGTTATAATTTGATATAATTAAACTTTCTTTATACTAATAATTAGCTTTCTTTCTACTTAATAATAATAATATAAAGCTTAGTTACTTACTGAGTAATGTAATTGATGTGTATAAATAAAGAATACTTAAGAGATAATTCATTTCTGGACAGAAATTTATTGCTGTAAATAAAAAATAAATTTACATATATTTTAAACTTGTTTATTTATTATTTTTAATTCCTACAGCTATGTTTATAAATAAATTGATTGAAAATATTTAAAAAACCTCAATTTATTGAATTTATTTATGGATAAAAGTAGTTTACAGGTTCTATCAAATAACACGCAAGTAATTTATTTCCACTGGTGGCGCCACCTGGTGGCCTAGTGTAATAAGGGCCTTACTGGTTAAGACACACTTCAAGCCATTATCTTTAATTACTACAAGGTTAAAAAAGAGAGACATTTTAGTAATTAAAATTTTTAATTTAAGGGGATTCCCTTCTGTAATAGGCCTTTTTTAATTATGAACAATTTTTTTACATTCATTAGAACCTAAAAAATTGTTTACCCTTATAGGCATTGACAAAAAATAAATTTTACATGCCTTTTTGAGTTTTTTTAGACAAAAAGTTTGTTTTTTTAAATCTCTTATAACTTTTTTACTACTGAACCAACTGGGCCGTTTGATATCATGTTTTAAAGTATATAAAAAGCACTAACATTGGGTAAGTCATATTCTTACCACTAAAAGTTTAGTAGTTATGATCTTACAAAAAAATATATATAAAAAACAAATTTGTGATTTACACCTTTTTTTAAAAATACTCATGTATTTGTCGTAGAGGAATAAACATACCCAAAAAGTTGAATTATAAGCTACTAAAGATGTGGTAAAAATTTACTCACTGTAACTTTACCAGTTAAAAAGTTAAAAGAACTTTTGTGTAAAAATATCAATATAGAAAAGTTTATCTAATTTACCAATATGTTACATAAACTGTAACTTATAAAAATAGTGATTATGCCACTATACTCATAGTGGCTTGTAAGAGTAGTAACCATTACTACCCACTGCAATAAACGATACCATGTGTTGAATGTATTCGCCATAATGCCCGGTCTAGCTTCTTCAAACACGTGCTATGATTGTGGAATTGCGACGGAAATCCCCTGACACTAATAACCTAATAATAAATACAGCGTCGTCCCCTTATACGCTAGAAAAAATTCTCTTCTCAAGTGCGACTACTTTGTACTGGGATATAAAAAAGATAACGTTTGACATATTTATGTTTTATTCGTTTGATTTAAATAAAACACACGTTGTTTTATTTTGTGACCAAATAGAAATTATTATTATTTACGATACGATATAGCAATAAATTTTCCAAAACGTTTAAAAAGATTTGAAAAACAAATTCATCATCTGGTGCCAATGAGCTAAAATTATCAAACTATAACTGAAGTGTTTCGGAAATTACTTTGTACATAATTACATGAATAATAATTATTATAATTTTAAAGGTACCGTTTTTTGTTTGAACAACATAAGCATAAATGACAAATGTGTATAAAGCGTGTAATTTGATTTGTTTTAATTTAAAGTTGAATGAATTAAATTTTAAGACAGATTGCCTTGAGTGATTAGCTTTTCTGTAATTCAAAAGTAGATTTGTTACCCTATACTGTCAGATGTTTTGCGTTAACTACTTGTCCGGTTTCCTTACGGTTTTCTAAATGCTTTTCAGTTCTAATTAGCGTTTAGGTCATGCACCAACTTCGGCTTTTAAAAATTGTCTCTCGACCATGAAACAACTTTTCTGTTATAGTTATGTGTTTGAAACTAAAAAAAATAAGTCATTTAACATAAATACGACTTATCAGAAGCTTAAGAAACTTTTACTGATCTTTTAAGCATCAAGGGTTTGAAGTAAGCTTGTTTCATTGTGTGTTTTTTTTTAACAATTGTGACAAAAAGCGATGAGAAAGCAAACTTTTTTTGTAAAAAATATGTACATCTATGTTTAAAAAATATGTATTCTGTCTAACGCATTGACGATAAAACGTGAATGAAATATTGAATATGAAAATATCTGCAAAACCTATGCCAGAGCTAAATTCTAACTATTTTATTAAAATAATGTATTAATTTGTTTCGTCTTATCGAGAGTAGGCCTACGCGAGTAAACGAAAATACGCGATTTTAAGATAGATTTGAGATATTAAAATAGTAATAAGAAGTTACGTTGGTAGGTGAGGTTATAACTTGTATTAATGGTGCTGTATAGATTGTAATTTAATTTACCTTAAACAAATCTGATTTTCATGCAACTTTTAAATATGTGTTAACTTTTCTTAATGAGAACCACCGCTGTTGGATTTGATCTCCGGGAAATAATATAACTAACTGTGTGTAGTGAAGACATTTAAAAACTATACATACAATTAGTAACTGACTTACTAGTAGTACATTCTAAACTTTTGAAGACAAGACGAATATTTATACCACCTTATTCTGCAAAATAAGGATAACTAAAGTCTAAACTAATGTTTCTCTAAAAAATACAATACAGTTTCTTATTTTCAATGCAGGCGAAGCAGAGTACGACTGATAGCATGATCATCGTTTTTATGGTTCTCGTGTTGTAAACAGACACATATTATTCAAGGCAGATGTTTTTATTTATACATAGACTAAAGCAATTTGAACTACAAGATAACATTGTGACATAGGAAATGCTTCCCTTGCATTAATGACAAAGTGCTTACCTCAGGATCATAAAACCATTTGGATTTATTACTTACGGGAGGAACATCTCGGCAGTTTGGGGATTTATAAAATCACTTTTCGTGAATCGATTGTGTAAACGTAACAATGTAGTAAAATATATATCGCAATTACAGTTTCTTCGATAAAGTCAAGTTACATGTTGACTGTAGGGAGCGTTTTATAACTACGGGTTTCTATTACAACTGCGTCGCATTTTCTGTTGGCTGTAAATAGGTTGCTATTCTTATTTTCCTTGTACTACACAAAGTCCTGGTATCAATCAATATCGTTATGACATTTTATATTTTATTTTAGATTCACAGTTTAATGCTTTTATAAATACCCTATACAGAATTTGTATTTAATCATTTATAATTATTCGGAGGGTAGGATTGTTTAAGCGTGCCTCTTATGCATCTTTAGGAGTTTTAATTATGGCGTTAGTTGTGCTGAGCGTCCTTCTTACATTGACGATATCTACTTGCACTCTGGTATACCAAGTAAGAGATGTAAACAATTTCTTTGGGGTTATAATACATGTGTAATTGATACCTGGGTTTAGAACCTTTAAGTATAATGCAAAACTAACTAAATTGGCACACTAGATTCTGAACTAATTTTCAATCACCTGGTTTTGATCAATTGGATCTTTTATACATTGTTATAGTAATCATCAAACAAACGAGTCATCTATTTGTCATCAACCCTACAACACTATTATACATTTAGCTCAGTTGCTATGGAAATACTATTTACTAAATGTTAAACAGTTCCGTTTAAGTACATACCTACTAAACTACATTCGTGGTATTTGAATATATAAACAATCATACAAAAATAGTCTTTTTAAATTGACAGAGCATTTTAATTCCATTAAAATGACATTTGCCAAAACAATCTTCCTTGACTACGTCTGGTTTTTAATATAGGGTGGCGCCAAGTCAGCTGATATATTTCAAGTGGTCATACATATTAATTAAAAAATAAACGGTACCAGGAACTGACATATACTTTCTCACAAACATATTTGAATTATTAAACAGGAAAGTAAAAAGATCCAGTATTTGAACATTGCGAAGGTAAATAAAAACATACTGTTTGTTGTCATATGCGATATATGTATTACAGATGGATTCCACTATAGTACCTAATGTATTTAAGAGTAATTAATTTTATTTATTTACTTACCGACAATGAGGAACTCTGTGATTTTAAATTCTAGAAACCAAAAATTATATATACCCTTGGGTTATATTTAAGAACATTAGTTTTGTGTCTCAATTATTACACGACAAACACTCCCAACATATTTCCCATTTTTGTTAAAAAAATAAAGCTTGAATGTATTTTAAATCGTCATACAATTTTTAGTATGTTTATCTTGTTTGTTTTATTTGATCTCGACATTAGGAACTATGTTTTGCCAAACGAAAGTAAATAATTCAAGGTAGCTTGATTTCATTGACAATATACAATTTAAAATGAAGGAGGATACCGCAATTGTTGACCTGTTTGAATGATTTTGATGTATTATTAGTGAATTTTATCCTCTTCAACGCGTTTCAGTTCGAGCTGAAATTGACGTGAACTTTGAGGAGAATAAAGCTCAAACTTTCTACAAATTGCAAAATCTGAGAATAATTAATTGTCCAAAATCTAATTCTTACTAACCAAAACGTTTTATTTATTTTTATTTTTTGTACAAGGGAAGCAAAAAAAAAAAAAATAAATAATTTAGATATTTTTTTGAGATTCAAAGGAAAGAATAGTTTTCCCTGCGAAAGATTGCTTTTTGTACTTAGTGGTGCAAATTTTCTTTTCATTCTAGGTACTAATTTACAATGACAATTTACTGCAACCAATTCCAAATCATTCATACATTTAATACTAAAAAGTTATTTTCGTTTTTGAGTTGTATAGAGAGTTCAACCATAATCTGTACCCTTTAATAAAGTCAGAGTGATATAACAAACAAAATAATAATAAAAAATACCGATGTAAGTTGCAATACATCGAATTAAAATTTTGTAGCATTTTAATTATTTTCCGAGATGATTCAACTGTTTTTGGTATAGGTACTGCGAGTTGATTGAAAATAAAACAAATCTGGACTAAA
>JAGFPH010002370.1:38797-116081 GCA_018207615.1 Philaenus spumarius | reverse complement strand
GTATAGGTACTGCGAGTTGATTGAAAATAAAACAAATCTGGACTAAATTGTTCATAATTGAAACGTTTGGAAAGGGTTGAATTTCCTGTATCCGCCGAGAGTTGGATTATCAATCGTGTTGTGTTGCCGGACCCTTCACGCTTAGGGGAGACGCACATGCTTTGTAAAAATATAGGTTGATGATGAATAATTCACACCAAACCATCGAGGATTACATTTTAAAGTTTGCACAAAATAATTTAGTTCTACAATCAGTCAATAATTACTGGTTTAAAAATGTATACTTGTTACACAAATTGTTCACGGCTGTTTAACTATTAAAGTGGAAATAATTGTAATATAAATTATTAGCGTAAAAATAATGTACTGTATTTCCATTGCAGAAAAATAGCAATAATAGAATTTTAGCAAAATAGCGAATTGAGAACAGTCACCAAAAGACCAATTCGAGTCTCTGGAATGCATTTAAATAATATTTTCGGTATAACAAAGTATTAATACTACAAAAAAGTTGAAATCTTTATAGTTTTATATAATAATAGTTTTACTATACTGGTACATCGAGAGGAAGGACCCCACGGACTTCTTCGGTTTGCAAAAAGGGCGGGTTTGATGTGAACTACTGCCTGGACATGGGGCACAGAGGACCTCATGGTTTAGGTGCAGTGGGTCCCGGTGGTGGATCACATAAACCCTCTATATAATAATACTGGTACATAAATCATAGATATTTGCATTTTTAGGATTTAGGGGGAAATAGTAAAAAATGGAGAGCCTCTGAGATTGTATGGATGGTAGGTAAAAGTTAAAGAACAGGTTTGCATAGTTCTGAAAATGATTAATTTACTGCCCACCATCCGTATTAGTTCATATTTTATTTTTCACAATAAAGTATAACCTTGGAAGTAAATACAACTTCTATGTGATGTTATATATAATATGATTTTTGTAAGTATACAAATGTTGTATTGCATACATTTCAAAATGGTAGCCGTTGAAAATATTTAATTGTAAATATCACGAAATCCGTTAACTTTACTCCGTTAATATTTACTTAAGACAAAATATTTAGTTTTTCAACATCAGAATTATTTCGTAGTCAAATAATAAGCAATTTACTAAACAAAATAATAATTTTATTGGTTATCGAGATATTTTACGTTACGGCAGCCAATTTAAGTTTATTTAAACATTTGTTACACGGATGATAGTTAACAAAATTCTTGCCTGCTATCACTTTGTACGTATAAACCAATGCAACAAAAACTCCTCAAGCCCCATTTAAACTGTTTTAATCCGAATCTAGCCGAATATGCAAAAAGTTTATCTTTGAATTCCTTATTTGCCAAAATAATTTTATAATCCATTCCAAGCCAGCTTAACGAGCTGAAGGGGACTCTGAATATATTGAGGTAAGCCAAAGTAAAGTTCTTATGTTTTCATAAAGTAAAAATATTTTTGTTTGTACAATCAAACAGGAATTTTTTATTTAAATGTTTTCTTATTCTAGACAAAGGAAAAATAAGATAAACCATAAATCTAAAATAATATTATTGAAATTGAATTCACAGGTATATTTAAAATTATAAAATGTACTTAACCAATCACTAGGGTTTGCTTGCCGACTCCGTTCCTTCAACCACACATATGTAAACAAATTGCAATGGAATTATTATTCCATCAGTAAAAATGTTTTTAGTGTGTAGCCTATCTTACTTTTTGTATGATTTAAAAAATTTAAGTTGCAAAAAATAATTTATTATGACCTGCAGGCTTAGATAGAAAATATAAATATTAAAAATAAAGTTTAGATTATAATTTAAGATTCGAGGGTTAATAAATACAAAATCTAATCAATTAAATATAATCATGAAACAAATCTAACCTCAAATTAGAGATTGAAATTGTTTAAAATATAAAATCAGATGTTAATGTCACTAAAAATCTCCAATAGCTGATTATTGCACCAACACAGAAAATTGTCCATAAGCTGTGTTATGTATTTGAAATGGAAAATGTATGTGTTTACTATTTATAGGCGGTTTCATTGTCTTTCCGAAATAATTTGTAAGTTTCAGTATTTTCCCAAACTTTGGGGCCATACCATTTAGATTGATAACATAAATATAATAAGTAGACATTTTTCAAGTAGTTTTACTACCAGTTCAAATTATATAAGTGAATATTTAACTTTTATTTTGTGGTTTAATGAAAACGGCAAAATAATAGCATATGGAACGGAATAGTTTCCACATTCCTTTTAATGAAGCTTTTAAATCTTTGTTACTGACATTTTTCAATTAAATAAAGGATCGATTTTTAGAGAACAATGTTTGTACTTTAAAAGAAGATCTCGAACGAATTTTTCATTTTATAATTAGGTTGTACAAAAATATTCGCAGAATGATTCCTATATAATGAAACAAAGAGAAACATGATGATAAAACAAAGGTTTTGATTTTGCTTGGAAAAATACAAAACTGAGTAAGGCTTTGAAGGGTCAATATCATTTAACGATGTCCTACAAAGCTAATTAAATGTCTGTATTTATCTCATTTGCTGAACGTGGATGAAATAGCAAATCCAATATAAATTTATAATTAGGTTTTCTTTGTTTAGTATTATTTTTTTTACGTATAAAATTATCTGGGTCTTTTTTTATATAAATTTGATATGTACAATATGTTATAATATATATAACAGAGGTTTTGAAGTGTTTCACAGGTCAAGTGATCAAGGATTACAATAATAAATCCAGGGAAATGTCAATACTCGATTTAGTTTTATTTCATAGGTTATACATTTGACATCTGCGGTTATTACTTTCACTTTATTAACTACAATACTAGAATGGGTTTACCACAATATAGGATACGTGTTTCAGGCGAGAATGATTTCAAAGAATCCTTATATATATAATATGTGAAGCAGTTTTTTGTGAACACAACTTCTCCCTAATTTCTGGACCAAATTTAATGTATGAGTTGTCAAAAAATTTGTCTCATTTCGAAGTTTTGCAATAAGGTTTTAGGTGTAAAAAATTCTTATCCTTAAATGGCTTGAGCTAATCTCAAAGGTCGGGGTTTCCCCACAAGATTAACATGGAACGAATTTAAAAACAATTTCTATACAAAACAACTGTTTATAATAAGAAACAAACCAATCCAGCTGCTTTCGTGGATGTAAAATAATGATGTTCATAGTAATAATAATAATAATAATAATGTTTATAATAATAATTTAAAAACCATTTCCACACAAAACAGCTGTTTATAATAAGAAACTAACTAATCCAGCGGCTTCCGTGGATGTAAATAATGATGTTTATAGTATTCAGGAGGTTATAAAAACATTTCTATACAAAACAGCTGTTTATAATAAGAAACAAACTAATCCAGTTGCTTTCGTGGAAGTAAATAATGATGTTTATAGTATTTAGGAGGTTAGTAACCAATATTAACAGCTGATTTCAAAATATGAAACAATTATTAAATAATTATAACTGCTGTTATAAAATATACGAAATAATTTGATTTGAACTTTAAAATTATTTACATTCTTGGTTTTGAGGTTATTATTAATTCTACACATTTATTATAAATAAAACATATGTTTTTAGAAAGTTCCATCGGGGGTTGGCGTGGGAGGGGTCTCCCCTAGTTAATATATTATTTAATTCCGTCTCTTTGGTCAGTACTTATATTTACCGCTTTTTAAAGAAAAACTTCTTATGCCAGTTTAACACTATTACGGGAATAAATTGACCAGTCAATTCGGTCGAGTGTCCAAACATGACACCTACAAAACGTGTGCCTCCGACACCCTTACATCTCCAGATGAGATTTTCCTACAACTTGCAAAGCTATACAATTCCTGTTTGCAAGCCTAGTTAATCATTGGTCGTTATTTGTTGATAACTTTAAGGATAACGATACTCTTCTTATATTATTTTTGATAAAAATTAGATTTATTCCCTGTAATTTGTTTGCCATAATTCTTTGTAAGATTTATTTTACGCCGTAGTGACCGTACTGATGGTTCTACTGGCAATGTGTCTATGTCAGCGGTAGATCGTCTGAATGAGTATTTTGTAATATTTCATTAATTCCTACACACTAGCACCTAATTGTGCTACTCGCAACCAGGTAATGTCTGGATTAAATACACACAGACTATGCAAATTTTATGATTTAAATTTTTTGTATCTAATTTATAATTAGTGTTGTGCTTTTCTCACCAAAAGAATAAACATTTTCTCAGTTATCATTTTATATTATAACATACCATTAATCTCCCACAAAGTATATATAACAATTACAGAAAACAAAAACACATTATTTATAGCAAAGCATGTATCTTCAAAACTTATAATATAATTAACTTGAAAAATGTAGACTTTGAAAATCATTACCGGAAAGAAAAGCATGAAAGACCTTTACCAGTTCGAAAAAAGGCTTTCAAAAAAGTTTTGAGTTGTTTGAGGTGCAGGGGCTGTTAATATTCGTGTGTTATACTAGGATTACATACTAGTAAGCTCCCCGTGAGAAATCACATTCAGATTAATTAGATGCAAATCAGAAATGCATAATTTAAAAAAAAAATATTTACAATCAACAGACTTTATTTAGGCCTACTTAACTATGCTGACGTGAATTTTGACTCGGTACCGGTAATGTACATTTACTATAACGATTATAAAACTGTAGGTCTATTTGTTCAAATGTTTTATTTACATACGTTATTATATATTTAAAGAAAGTTAGAAATTCTGTATTATCTTTCAATTGCTTTGTATTTCTTATTGATAGATCAAATTATTTAGAAGTTATTTTATAGCGAAGAAATTAATAATCGAATATGTGTACAAATGTTTGAATACAAAGATTGACAAATGTTTCCGAAGTTAAACTAACAGGTTTTATTCGTTTCTTTGAATACGAAGATTGACAAATAAATGTTTCTGAAGTTAAACGAACAGGTTTTATTAATTTCTTTATATTTGTATAAAAGAATATAATGATGATAAAATTTTGTATTTACATACAGTTTACAACCTCAAAGCAAATCTTATAACATATTATAGCCTACATTAGTTCTATAACTCATATTTAAAAAAAATCTACTTCACAAGAAATTATAACGATTGAAGTTGTAAACATAATCCCAAAGTATAATCTACGCTGGGTTTTGTTTAAGAATTACAGATGATGGGTGAAATCAGCTGTTATATTATATAAATAATATGTTACAAACGGAGTACGTACAGTCACTATGTACGTACGGGACGTACACTCACTTTTGTATCATTGTTTGTTTGTTTAAAAATATTATATTTATACTGCCTATATATATTTTGAACACTATTTACATGTTACTTAATATATGTTATATCTGTGGATAGTTTTGATTTGGAAGAGGTTTTTTAGCTCTATTTGTAGGTTTGTAATTTAAATAAATTTTATTTGTTGTATTTTCATTTACATTACTTGTTTAAAAAAGTACTTTTTATAGGAAGAAAAATAGAGGATTTTCCAACTTTACATAAAAATAAGGCCTTTTTTTGTTTGTTATTATATAGAATAATTAAGATTTTTGTTTGTTCGGAGGGAATGTGGCGATAGTCAAGTCTGAAACTATGTAGTAAAGCTATTCGAAATTATAAGGAGTTTATACATGTATTTTTACCGTTCTTGGTAATAAATGAACAAAACAATTTCTTTGTAAAATGAAAACTCATTCTCCATTTTAAAGCATAAAGACTATATCCCGTGGTATCCAATATCGCAAGGTTTATAAGATTTCGTTATAAACGTATTCATGAATAACTATAAAATGCAAATCTAATATTATCAAAGGTTAAACTGCTTTATTAAAGCCGTGTAATACAATGCCACCTAAATCTCATTTATGTCATTCCTTGTTTCTGAAATTAGAATTATAATCCCTTTCCCATTTACTTTAATGAAATAAATTAGAGAATATCGAATTAGAAGTCAGAACGTCAAAACAAATTAGAATATAAATATTCATAACATTTTATTGATCAGTTTAAGAGTGTATAAAATTAGTAAGTAAAACTGTTTCAGGCGTTTTAAAAATTATTAAACCATTTTATACATTCTTTAAACTATAAATTATTTGTTTTTGTTACTATTAATAAATTATTTATTAAAACTTTCATCTCACATTAAAGCAATTATTATGTTATTGTTCTTATATTCTTATTGAAAATGTATTATGAATACTGCTTTAGGCATTTTGAAAAGGTTATGGATTATCGTTTCCTTTTTATTAATTTTATAAATATTAATAAAATTCGATACAACTTTAGTGTCGTATTGAAAAGAAATTGTAGGGTTTTCTGCTTATAGGTAAATAAAATACATGCAGAAAAATGAAAAAAAAATATAATGTAGAAAATTTAAAAAATAAAAGTAATAATTTAATTACTATAAATATTAGTAAATACTCTGAATTTGTCTTATGTTGTAACTAAAATTAAACAATAATATTTTTAAAGATTTTATACTGCAGTTATAACGTGAATAGCAGTAGCATGGTTAATTTTAAAATGTGTGATGTTTTATTAAAGTTTTGCTTTGTAAATTCAACGCAGATCCTCGCTTATCATATTAAACTGTAACAGGTTGTTTATTGAATCACCGTTGAACTGGGGGAAGTAAAAAGACGTACACATTGATGATTTTATTTCACGAAAGAATGTAGCCACTTGTCACAAACTAGAACCTAACAAAAATAGTCCAACAATAAGTTACTTATTACTAGAATTTTGTATTACATTTTCCGCCATGCTTGGGGAATTACAACATAAATTTAATAGTTGATTGATTTGTATGTTTAATATTATTTTATTACCTTTGCTTTGAGCTAATGATTAATCCTAAAAGTGTATAAAGATTATTATAAATATCTATGTAGAAGATGGAAAGGGTTTGCGTGCGAAGCAAAATGTATCCCCTATTACAATATATATCAATCAACCCAATTTCATTCGTTATTCTCCTCGGTTTCAAATAATTTACGTCTGATAGGGTTCGAGTTAATAATAATAATACTCCTTATTAGTAATATGATTATTAGTGACAAGTATTTAGGATGACTGTATAAAGTAACAGAACATGGTTGCGCTGCGACATCATTTCTTTTCAATATATAGTATGTCAATGTTGCTTTGGGTAAGATAAAGCTTAACATACTCATTGTATTCATACATGATACTCACGATGGAGAAGAGCCTACACCTTTCGGTTAATCATAATCGTCTTTGACAATTTGTTTACAATAAAGTTTACAGGTAAAACAACTGTGAAACACTTTTCAAATTCTTTATTCTAAATGTAAATCCAATAACACATTTAGTTTAAAACTAACTTAATAATTTTTTAAAGTATTATTACATTCAGTTCAAATCTATATGCTAACATTTAATTGCTGTTCCTTTGTAAGCGCATCACTTGTGAGAACGGCTGGACCAATTTGTCTAAAATGTTCGTAATACCCCAAACTAGGTTTTTAAAAAGAAAATTTTGAAAAGTTTTCCGAAAAAATTTCAAATTTGGAAAACTAAACAGCCTCTTTTTTATGGACTCAAGGCCATAGCGCACAAAAACAGCTGTTCGTGTAAAAAGCTTAGCAACTAAACACGTCATGTTTGTTTACATTCATTACCATGGATAGCAACTTGACAGCATTTATAATCAGTTTATTATTCTTCAAAACCAACAGCTTTTACTTTCTCCCCCTATACCATAGTATATGGAGAAAGTATTCTATTCGTTAAAATTTTCGAGTTTGAGTTTTTGGTGGAAATATCCGTTTTGGGTCCCCCTGAACCTAAAAAGGTGGTTTTCGGAGTGATGTCTGTGTGTGTGTGTCTGTGTGGATGTTATCAGACCTAGAGCCTAAACCAGTCGTCCGATTTTGATGAAATTTGGTATGGAGGTACTAATCCACGGTATCTCTAGGCGTTTTTTCATTTTTGTGAAATTTTTATTTTTAAGGGTAATTTTCCCATAAAAACCTTTAAAATAACGGAAAAATCAACTTTTCTCAAAAACGGCTCTAACGATTTTGATTAAAATTCTATAGTTTATTAGGGACCTAAAGTACTATAAACTATAAGATTTTAATCAAAATCGTTCGAGCCGTTTTTGAGAAAAGTTGGTTTTTCCGTTATTTTATGGATTTTTATGGGAAAACAGCTTTAATAAAAAATCACCTCTCCTACCCCACCCTACAAGTCACAGTGAATCTGTTTAATAATTTAAATATGTTTGTGAGAAAGTATGTGCCAGTTCCTGGTACCGTTTATTTTAAGTTATATTGACCAACATAAAGCAAAAAAAAAACAAAAAAAAAAAAAAAATAATAAATCAACTAAAAATGCTTACTATGTTTTAATTCAATTCAAACATTGGTTGTTACATAATATATATAAAACAGCTGAGTTGGATCAAAAACTGAACATAATTTTAGGTTAGGCCTACAATAAACCAAAACACGTTTATTAGGCTAACTTTGAATCAGGTTTTTTTAAAATTTTTCACAACTATAAGTTCTTTTAGATTAGGTAAAAGCAAACAAAAGGTTTACTCTATTATCTATAAAGGCTTACAAACTATAAATCTAAATTTGTGTAGTATATTCTTAAGTGGCATAAAAACTATTTTGCAATTCGATTACTTAAGTCAATGTAATGAGATGGATAACTACCCTTTAAATTAAATCAAGCAATAGCGAAGCATTGCTGGATCCACTAGTACTAAATGAAAACCATATATTATATAACTGAATTTATAGTTTCATTATTGTAGCTCGTACATCACTGAAGATGGTGACTTTGTCATTGAAACGAGTTTGACTAAATAAACGGGTTGGTTCTGAGATTCTTTGTTCAAGTTTTATTCTATCAAATATCAAACCAAACAAATGCATAGTAAATATCAAAACAAAAACTCGTCAATGAACTTAAACTTAATTTGAGCAATATCAGCAAAATGTGAATTCTTTAAGTCGCTTATGTCATCAAGTATCACTTCCACTTATAAAGTTAATACAGTTTCTCTATATCAGAGAAAGCTGGAACAAGAAGAACGATTTATCGTCAAAGGCTCTCTTCTTTCAACAGATTTACAAATATCACCACTGCAAAATGTGTTCACATTTGGGCACTTTAATAGTATTGGAAATAGATCATCTCCACATCTTCATGGAATTAAACCACACACATCAAAAGATGAGGAAACTACCAAAATCAGCCATTAGAAAACAACAGATACAATGCAGATATTAATATGTTCAGGGATATAATTCATAAAATATAAGTAAAAGAGGTAAACATACGATAAGCAGAAAAATAAATCAAGGAATAAACGTAAAAGTCATCAAATTTTTACCAATACAATTGGTTTAACAACTCATTTTTATTTTGGTTTGTCGAAATCAGTTGTACTCACAACCACAACTTAAAATAAAATTTAAAGTAAGTAGTTTCCATTTTATATTTCGTTAATCATCTAAATGAAAAATACGTATCACTAATGAGTATAAATCATTTTACTATTTCGCAACCGAAATAACGATTAATGTGGATTGCATAACTAATCAACTTTTGTTTTTCGATATCATATTTAGTTTGTATGGTGTAAAATAATGTTTAACAACTTTAACTTCATGCTTGTCATGTGTAACGAAATTTACATTCTAACAGCATATATAAAACGTTTTTACTCTTGAAATAAATTACCCCTATTAAACATTTTTAAACGTTAAAAGTAGGCCATAACTTCAAATAACCACATGCCATTAGTGTGTGCCTCTGAATACATTTTAAAAGTAATTTACAATTAATTATTTACAGTCTTTCTAAAATTTTCAAACATTTTACTCTTGAATTGAAATTATATACAAATTTTAATAGCACTATTTAACAAAAATATATTTGTTTTCAAAACCTTAGTTAGTAGTAATTCGTTATATTTTATTTACATTAAATTGTTTAACACCATAATAGTTATTAAAATTTATTGATAACAGTATATTGTAACTAACTTATTGTAATCACTTATTGAGTTGTACTTTGGCTTTTGTAGCTTTATCACTGAGGATGGCGACTTTGTCGTTGAAACACGTTTGATTTATTAAACGTATTTGTTGTGAGATTGTGTGTTATTGTTTTATTTCATCTATATTGTTCTCACAAGTCCAGCTCATTGTTTACTTATTGTAATCATGTTATAATGGCGATGATACTTTTATATTGCTATAAATAAACTAGTAACTGACATAACGAAGGGGGTGTATGGTTTTTACCTGCGTAGATAAATTTCTCTCACAAAGTCAGAAGTTTAAAACTTAATTCAAATAAAATATTAAAAAGGTTTTGGTGTTTTGTATAATGTAAACGGAACTATTAGCATTAAATGATAAAATAATTAATTCTACGCATTTGAGATATTATTGGACACACTATTCTAAAGCAGAGTGACTATTTTAGAGTACACATTTAATTCTTACACAGAAGTTTTAACTCAATGAACTCTGATCTTTTATAGCTAAGAATAACAGAATAAGTGTCCACTCGACAGACAAAAGAAAACTTGTTAAGTGTAAAGTTGAATTGACACAATAACTAAGCTTTCAACACAACATCTACTTTGTGGAAGTACAAACTATTCTTCAACCCCTTTAAAAGTGTTAGAACTACATAAAGTAACCATTGGGCACATGTCTTGTGATAAACTTTATTATCTTTTTCTATCGCAACGTAGGGAATATATTTATTCATGGGCTGAAATATATTATTAAATAATGGATGTTTTAAAATACACCTATTGGAATAAAATGTATGAAATGTAGTAATTTAAAGCTCAAACCTCAATTTATAACTCTACTATTAGTAAAGATAAGAGTAGGGGCCTACATTAAAAATTGTTGTATACATAAATTGAAAAGATAAAATTGTATCGATATTATATTGGGCTACAGAATTATTAGTTTTATCAACACCTATAAAAGCGAGTGTACGTACGTATGTGAGTAACACATAATATAACAGCTGATTTCACCCATCATCTGTAATACTTAGCCAAAACCCGGCGTAGATTATACTTTAGGGTTATGTTTACACCTTCAATCATTATAATTTCTTGTGAAGTAGATTTTTTTTAAATATGTGTTATAGAACTAATGTAGGCTAAATTACGTTGTGAGATTTGCATTGCGGTTATAAACTGAATATAAATTACAACCTTTTATCATCAATATATTCGTTTTTACAAATTTAAAGAAGAAATACCTATTCGTTTAGCTTCGGAAACGTTCGTACAGCTTCGTATAACATATAAACGTATTTGGTTATTAATTTATCCACTATAAAATTAATAACTTCTAAATCATTTGATCTATCAATTAAATGAAAAGCAACCAAAAGATAATACTTGTATATTTCTTTAGATATATAATAATGTATATAAATACAAAAAATAGGCCTACAGTTTTATAATCCTTTTAATTGTACACATTTACCGAGTTAAAAATCCCCGTCAGCACAGTTAGGTAGGCAGCTACACAAAGTCAGTTGTTTTTAAATAGTATTTTTTTTAAATAATGTATTTCTGATTAATCTACTTCGGATTTTCACGAGGGCTTACTAGTATAATGTTAAATTCGTTGAATTAATAAAAAACCTTTAAGAAGGCTTCAGAGATTAGATTAATGTGCCAGTAATAAGAAAACGCATATTCATTATTATAAGTTAATTCGAATACTCTTTTTCTCTTTTCCAGTTTGGCCTAACCCAGTTTCATCCTAACCTAACGGAGAAATGAACCATTATCTCTTGAATTTATTTCCTATTTTAATTTCATCCTTTGTTCTCTAATTTATAATAAAACGGTAATATATTATAGGCTAAGAACAACTTTGTTACTCCATAATTTTATATCAGTCTTGTTCGTCTGTTCATAAGATTTGCAGAATACACTCTTTGAGCAGAGAGTTTGGTATTTGTTGCTTATGTTAATCTACTTGGAAATACCATATTTCAGGTCTTTGGGTTTCTAAAACGGCGTTTTATGGAACATGTGTTTAAAAAAAAAAATTAAAGCTATTGTTAAAGAATTACTCTCGTGCCAAGGGTTCCGTATTGCTACCTGTTCCGAAAGTTTAGCATAATATTAGGCCTAATAGAAGAAAAAACACCTAGTTGTACTATATTTTCCTGTGAAGTACAAGAGTACCTACCACTAACACCTCTGCTTATTTCTACTTTTAGCTACAACCTATTCAGTAATGGGAAAAGAGTTAGGAGATGGTGTTTGGAGCAACATTTTTGGAATATCTGTAAAACTGCATATAATAAAATAAAAATAAGTTGCAAATAAAATTTCTATTTAAAACGTATTTACTCAAATAAGTTAAATAATATTATTTGTTTTCTTATTGCTCATCATTCTGCCTAATTATTGTGTCCATTGTAAGCTTTCAAAGCTAGGAAGAAGTCTTAAACTTGTGATAGATAACTTACTTCCCAAATCTCAAAGACTTTAAGTCTGTTAAAGAGACTCTCTCATTATTCATTGGATTAAACGAGGTAAAATTTCTTTTGTAGAGATCAGTTCTTGTAAAATAGAACTAAACTCGTAACTGTGTATTCTAAAAGCAACTGATTAGTTGTAATAGTTGTTATTTGTTTCAAAGTGAAAATTTAATAAAGTGGTCATACTTGTTGGAAAATTTAAGAACGAATCTTTCTTAAACAAAATAAAGTATATCTTTCTAATTGAAGAAATAATGAAGATCAAGAATACTTAGATAAAATTACGATAGTTACCGTTATAACGGAATTTTAATTACTTCTATAAATGTTTTTAAGTTAAACTTAGGTTTTTGATAATTTGGTTTTAATTAATCTATTTTGTAGTCGATAAAGAATAATATTATAATTATAATATATTTATCTATTTTCGAACCCGATTTTTTAATATAAGGTTTACTTGGAACGTTAAAAGGAAGCTAAAATGTTTACAATAGGTTGTGGCATACACTTAATAATTCAATCAAATTTACAATACGTTTTGAATTTAACATTTTAGAACCACATTCTTCAAAATAAAATTACAGCAATAACAGCAAATACGAAACTAATTTTAAGATGTATGTTTACTTCCTAAAGTCAATGCTGAAATTAAATAATTCTAACGTAGACATTATATACTGTACAACAAAACTCGTATTGTGGTTTTTAACTAGAAACGAAACCATCACCATTATTGCACAGATACTAAAAAAACAACGATTTAAATAAAACACGTTTGCTAAAGCCTCTCGTGGATGGAAACAATACTAATGAGATGCGTTTTAAATAAAAACTTTTGCATTTTTCACTTCTATAAAGTTGTATTTAGTTAGTTTTATCCACGATTTGTCATTCCCAATTAAATGTATTGCAAAATAAGTTATAAGTCCCTTCTGAGAAAGTTAATGTATGCGATTGAACAAACGTTTCAAGAAACTAAAACAGTTATATTTTACTGGTTGTATTTAATATTTTTTTAAAGTAAAACATTTAACATAAATATGTTTTATATTTTTTGAAAAAGAAACTTTAAACTCGCTTACTTTTCTCTTTTCCCTCTCAAGTAGAAAATAATATATCATGATTTTTACATAAACATAGGTATTGATAGTATGATTTTTTATGGTTGTGGACATTCTATGCTTGTATGCTTGTATACAAACCATCAGAAAGCACTACAAAAATGCATTCAACATTTCAGAGAATATCTTCAAAAACTTTGAACTAGTAGAAAGGTTATCAATGTTGGGAGTATACAGATTTTTTTATTTTCATTTCTCAAATGGCGTAGTGTAGTTTACGTCTCCTTTTCAGTTTTTATGTTTAATTTAGGTAAGCAAAATACTCCTTTTTACTGTTCTTTTCTAGATTTTTTATACAATTTTATGAACAATATTCTCAATTAAAACTATATTTTCGTAAGTACTACTTATACTACTAGAGAGTAATAGAAACTAAAATAATATAAGTAGATCCATCATAGTTTTTTAATGGACGTAAGTTATATAATTCCTTTTGTATGAAAATGCTTTGACATTACTTTAATAGTATAGGAGAAGTTTTTAATTGTTAAAGTAAAATACCTTTTATTTTCCGTAAGTGAACCTCTTTTGTAAAACTTGTTTGAAGCTCTTCAAAAGAGGTTCACTGACGGAAAGTAAAAGGTATTGTACTTTATTGTATATATTAGTGACCTGGATACTGTAAAAATTAATTCATTATTTTTAAATGGCTTTGATATTATGCAAAGGTGAATTTCTAATGTATGTGAAGCAGGAGTTATTATTATAATTTGTCAGATTCATAAATATTGGAGAATAAATATAAAATAAAAATTCCGAAAAGTATTTTAAAACGACAAAATACTTTGACGATATTCTGGAATATTAAAAATTAGTTAATGCGACTTTTAACTAGAGTTAATATTAAATTTATCAAAACGAATTGCAAGCTTACTCCAGTGCCAAGGGTTCCGTACTGCTAGCATAATATTAATAGAAGCAAAACACGTCATATACCCAATACACCTAGTTGAATCCATTATATTTTCCAGTAAAGTGCAATAATACCTACCACTAACACCTCTGTTTGTATCAACTTTTACCTACCATCTATTCGGAAATAGAGGGGGGGGGGGGAGAATGGGATTTTGAGACACATTTTGGTAGTTTCGGGAAAACTACATATAATAAAGTAACAATATATTATTTCAAATGAAATAAAAACCTTTAAATAAAACTAAATAAAGGTCTTTAAACAATATCCCATACGACAATATCATGAAATATTTATGTTTTGTGATATCAAACTTGACTGTGATTTTAACATATTTTTGTGTTTTGAATATTGGAAACACAGGTTATCATCCTTTATAACTACAGTACTGTTCACGAGTCACGAGATGGTCCCTGGACCTGCCCGTAAACAGCCATGTCCTCACGCGGTATCGCCTTTTTAGCAGGCGCAAAGGCGAGTAACGGGGACTATTAATAGACTGACGCGATAGCGGAAAATAGAACGTCATATAGCATAGTATTGATATTGATCATGCATTCTTATGTTAAAATGGATTTTAGTAATTAAAACAGCCGATTTTTTCAAATTAATTCTATTGACTAAATTCTCAACAAAATCAGCACTAACAATACAGTAAATGAAAAATGTGTACCTGGTAGCCTACAGGCGCTTTAAATATCATACTACATATAAATAAATTGAGTAAATTAAGTTTAAATAATATACAGTAAAGGAGGTTCTAAAAATCAAAAAGCTATAAAGTACAATAATATTAACCAAATTTAAGTTACTGTAAAATATTTTATAGGAATGTAAGTTTATGCAGGAATTTTATACAGTTGTTGTATAATAAATTAGTTATATCAATTAAAGTTAATTTATAATCATATTTATTATAAATTTGATTACTTGATGTTTTCTTTTATTGTTATTTGTAAGGAATATAATTACACTGTTCATTAATAATTTAATCTTCTATCGTTTTTTAACTTATAAATCCAAAAATATTATATTATGCCAAACTGTTAGTGTTTTTTAAAAACATATTATTAATATTATTTCAACACTACTTATCGGAATTATAATAACTTTTAATCTGTTATTATGTTAATCTATTATAATCCATTTAGTATAATAATTAAGTAAACGTACATACGAACAGTATATATATTTTGTTCTTTCACAGCAGTAATTGCATACATAGTTCCAATAATTGCTAATAATAATGTTATTTTTTACATATATTTTTTTAAACACATTGAAGAATTCCTGTTTTGTACCACGATGCCACGTTCGATTTTAAATAGCATGTGTCGAATAACGATGCTGCGGACATTCACGGCGGCTCTGTACTAGGTCGTGGCATATAGCTACAAGCGCCTTCAAACTAAATCTAGGCAAAAGCTCAGGGACCATCTCGTGCCTCGCAGACAGTAGTAAACATTTTTTCGTTATATTATGAATCCACCCCCAATACATTTTACTGTGTCCGGTAGACAGACATACAAATAAGTGATACTACAAGAGTTCCTTTTCTTTTTTTGAGGTAAGGAACCGTAAAACAAGACAAATAAAAAATAAAACACTTACATAATATATTAAAACGTTTTTTTTTGCAAACCATTGTTCAAAATACTCATAAGTACTGCCGAAGTTGTGTTCATATTAAAATGAATAGTCTACTAATATTTGTGTTTTGCGAATTAACCAACATAATATATATTTTATTTATTTATTTTTGCTACAATTAGATTTTTTACAGTTTTAAAACAGTGGGTGCTTATTCGTTTAAAATAAAATAAAAATATAATAAAAGTTCATATTATTGAATATGCATAAACCGATGCTCTGTGGTTGTAATGAGCTACATAGTGTATTTTTTGTATCCTACTTTGTACGGTGTATTTGTTATTTATTTTTGCTTGTAATTTGACCAATTTTTAAGCTTTTCTTCCTAAATAATGCATATTGAATGGTTTTCCTTTTTACTTAATTAGGTTTTATATCGTTATTTATTATGTATAATAATTTAATAAACTTTCTATTTGAAAACATTTAACTGTGTGTTTTCTATAAAAAAACGGGTACGTTAAAGTAAACCTACACCATAGCAACGAATTTGATAACGCTTTTTCGTTACTCGTATTTTATATTTGTCATTGCCATAGCAACAAATTAATAACACTTTTTTTCGTTTCACATTACATTTTATATTTGTTAACTATTACCGCAACCCGCGTTAAGGAATTTCGTTCCAAAAAGACATACATGATAAAATAAAACTTAGTTTATTTTTTTTGCAAACCATTGTTCAAAATACTCATTAATACTTTCAAAATTGTGATCGTGCCTTTATATCAGATATTTACTGTATATAAAATGAATAGTCTAATAATATTTGTGTATTAAACAACATACATTTTATTTATTTATTTTTGCTACGATTGTACTTTTTACAGTTTTTAAACTGCGGGTGCTTATTCGTTTAAAATTTTTAAAATAAAATAATATTTTTATTCTAGTTTATGATATGTATTTATTATTTATTTTGCTTGTAATTATGACAAAATTTGAAACTATTCTTAGTAATAATGCATATTGAACCGTGTTGTTTTCTTTGTTACTTAAAATTTAATTAGGTTTTGTACCGTCATTGATTATGAAATAATTTAATAAAATTTCTATTTGAAAACATTTAAATGTGTGTTTTACGGGTACGCAAAACTAAACCTACACTGGTTCAGTAAAAACCTAAATAACGAAGCAGTAAAATCTAGTTTTCTTCTTTAACTTTTAATAGAATCACACATCAATGTTTATTTACAGCAACTTTATCATTTTGACGTTTATTTGATCTCGGGATTATACAACTTCATAACTCGCTGAATTTCTACAGTTACAATTTAGTAGTTTCTTGTGGACGCCGAATGACGAAATGTTTGTAACATTTCATGACAAAAGAGCAAAACGAGTTCTTCAAAATAACCAGTTTTTGAATTTCATTTCTTCTATGATGAGCTAATTTGAAGATTGTGCACTTGAAAAGTAAATTTTCATTAAAACTGAATAATAAGTAGTAAAATTATATTTGTGTTAGTTTAGAATCTTATTAACAATTTAATTTTTATATGCACTTGCGTTAATGAGTAACATTATAACATTTGCAGTTTATCTCTGATAGTTTATTATTAAACATCTATGATATAATTATTAGTCATATATGGGCTTACATTATTGTTTCTTCCATTTTATTTTCATTCTTCTCACTACTTTCAGAACTACTTCACCTCCGACATGTTATGTATTAGAATTAAGTATTATAATACTTCTCCATTAATATTCTTCCATAAGCTCTCAATAACTAAAGTAACCCGTCGTGGTAATAATACATGTTACGTCATCATTTAAGTTTGACATGTGTCAAGGTTGGGTAGAGGAGAGCTCGGAAAGTCGAACACTGTGATACGAGGTTTTATTCACAGATTATATTTACGACCAGTAAAACTATAAATCTTTCACAACAGTTAATCATCATAATTCTTAGAATTCTTCGGCGATTTTACCTCTGCCGATTCAGATAATTTTTGAATGACTTTTACCCTATTTTCTAAGTTTCTGTACCTTGTTATAAAATTTAGTAAGAATGTTTAAGTCTAGTATATTAGAACGGCACTGTTATATGGATGTGAAATCGTTACCGTCTCCAAGACATGAGCCAGCGAAAATAGAAAATTTGCAGACAAAGTTTTAGCGCCTCATTTTTTTGTCCAACTTGCCCTTACTTCTCTTCTGCCTTCTATTTTACAGGCAATTCATAAGGAGTGAAGTTCTAGAACATTCAATGTCCTTCAAGAATATACATTTGGTCATTTATCTTCAATCAGTTAAAGTTAGAGCGTTTTTAATTTTCGAGGCCAATTTCGAGATTCCAGTATTGCTCATCATTTTATTTCTGTTTTCAAGGGCTTTAACTCTCTGTACCCGTATGTTTTTGTTATGTAATCATAAATGGTAGGCCTGTTTAGTACCCATATACTTAAAAACTATTTGTGTAGCTCTGATATAGATTTTTTGCCCAGTTTAAAGTATTCTTCAACAGGGATTACTTCAATAAAGCGCAGATAAAAGATATTCTTCATAGATATCTAACAAAGTGCGATTTGCATGTTTAAAAAATAAGCAAGTTGATGGCCAAGTTAAACAATTACACCACACGAGATTAACAATTCTGATCTCTTCATTACAATTAACTTGTTTGTAAATTACAGTTGCATATAAGCGGGGTTGAGTTATATGTAAATTACAGATTTTTGTTAGAACTAAAGCTTTTAGTATGCCAGTGGTTTCTTTGAGTAAATGTTCTCTTTTTTGTTCTTAAAGGTAGTGTTTTATTTTCAAATAAGAAAGTACTCAAAATAATGGATGTCATCTCTTGTTATCCGAACGAAATTCTAAAACACCCTTCACACAGGATTTTATTCGTCAATGAGGTGTCCCTTATACCTCCATTTGTATTCAAACTATTTAGTACACTACTCCAATATTTTAGAGCTATAGACTCAACCAGAATCTCCAACTTCTCTGAGTAGCCAATTGATTGTGGCTGTCGATACTGACACTAATTTTTCACTGCTGGCTGTCTTCATTTCACATAATACATTAATACGAGTAATTTTATAAAAGCTAGTATTCTGCAACATTTGTGAAAGCGACTTTATTAGACCACATATAGATATCACAGTTGAATTCTCAACGAAAGTGAAGACTACAAATTACACGGAGAAACATAATGGAGAGTAAGCTGGTAACTTATTGAGAAGGCATGGACAAAAGTAACTGCTCAGGCAGACGCAGATGAAATGCAATTGAAAGGAGATACAACAACTACAGCATCTAAAAATCCTTGAATTTAAATCTAAAGTAAATATAAAACGAAAATCATGAATTAACAGCTTTGATAAATATCCAATTTCTATATTTTGTATTACTATTAAATTTTGGTTAGACTTTTTTCCTCTCTTACAGAACTATTCTTATTTATTTGTAACTTTAAAACAAACCATACCCATAAAAACGCTATTTTAAATTTGAACGTTATTTCATAAATATAAATAAAAACTATTGCAACTATTTTATTACGTATCAACGTTCCAATTTTTCTGCTTCGATGTTCATTACTTTTTTTACTCCTTCTTATTTATTGTACCGGGTGTCCCACGAAGAGGTCCCTATTTTTGAATTAATATATTAGATGCACCGAACACTCTAAAAACCTGAAACTCAACAGTCCTAACATACACTTATGTAAAAGAAATACACCTGAGTATCAGTTAATTCTGACACATTAGGACAAAATGGCGGGATATCAAAGAAATAGTACCTTTTCGTTAAAATAGTTTTATTTGCTTAAGTGTTACAACATAATTATTGAATTTTAACGATGTTACTAAGCACTAAACAACGTTAGGGAATTAAAGATATAAGTAACTCATAAATAAATTAAATCTATTTGATCCATAAACCTTATTCAAACTGATGTCCATCGTTCGCAATGCACTGATGACAACGAAATAGAAAACAGTCATACGCTTTGCTGAACAACTCTCGAGGTATCAACAACAGTTCCTCTTCGATCAACCTCATTAGTTCATCGTCTGTCGCAATGTTATGACAATAAACCTTCTCCTTCAAAAAGCCCCACAGAAAAAAGTCACAAACAGTCAAGTCTGGAGACCTTGGGGGCCAGTCTATGAAGCTGCTGCCACGACCTATCCAACGGTTAGGAATATTTTGGACCAAAACTGCTTTGGCCACATTAGCATAATGCGGAGGAGCTCAATCCTGTTGCAAAAAAAAACTTCTTTCATCTCAGGCTGAGAAAGATGAGGAACTATGCGATTGCTTAAAACTGATGCATACCTTTCTCCATTCATTGTTTGTCGGGATATGTCATACGACAAAACACCATCCTTGGTAACAGCAGCCCAAACTGTTATACCTGTTGATTTTAATTTCTCTTCTTGTAAGATATGTGGATTTTTTGTGTTATAGTAATGACAATTATGCCTGTTTACAGTTCCTGTTCGATAAAATGTCGCTTCATCTGAAAACACGATTCCTTCATGCTATTTGCTATCTACGTCAGTCTTTTCAATTATTTTCGAACAAAATTCCAATCGTCTGTCAGGATCATCTTCAAGCAGTCCGTGAACTAAATGAGTTTTATAATGTTTGATTTTGTTCTTTTTGGCATACCTTTGGACAGATGACTTCGGTATCCCTGTAGCAGATTCCACCTTTCTTACTGAATTAGGCGTATTTGGAGATTCCATGAAAGCAGCACATACGATTTCTTCATTTTCTATGTTGGAGGATCTATGGTATTTTTTTTGTATTGACCCCGTTTCTAGTAGGATAGTCTTCCACTTACGAATAGATTCCCTTGACGGTGGAACTAAACTTGGTTACCTTTCCCTAAAACACCTTATTGCGTCATAATCATTTTCAAAGGCAATAGCCCAGGAACAACATTTCACTTTTTGCTCAGTTGAAAACGGCATGGTACATAAGACACTTTACAATGCAACTTAAGAACAAATGCCAATGTTCATTACCAAATATGTTCATTGTTGTGGATACACGCAGTCAGCTGATAGATTTAAAATAGTCTAAACAGCTGTAGCTGTTCCTATTCTAAATAAAAGTAGGTTTACCCTTAAAATACGATTTCTGATTTTGTTGTTTTGTTGTTTTTCCGCCATTTTGTTTGGATCAGTCAGAATTAACTGATACTCAGGGGTATTTCTTTTACATATGTGTTAGTCACGACTGTAGAATTTCAAGTCGGTAGCGCGCTCTATACGTCTGTCATATCAATTCAAAAATAGGGACCTCTTCGTGGGACACCCGGTGTATAAATAACTATAAATAAAGTATTTTTAATAACAAAAAGAGTTTGATTTTTCTTCTATGAAATAATAATCTCCATACCGTGAAGACAAACAACAATGTGATTTCAAGCTTGCGTTCTGTAAAATAAAATACATTTTAATGGTAGACTTCAAATGATTGTTAGGCCTTGAAGTAACCTCATTACTTCGTTCTGTGCATCAATTCATTATTTCTTTGTGTGCCTTTTTTAAGTAATTCCAAGAATATTTGATTATATCTATAAAAATAAAAATCAACATTGAGTGAAAATTATTATATTTGAATTATTTGGTCCACTAAGCTAAAGCATTTTCATGGCAGTGGTTAGTTGTAAAATTTTATATTTACTTGAAACCATTATTTTAAATAATTTACAATATAATATTCAAAATTAAATCATGAAAGTATATAATATCCCAAAAAGATATTTGGTGTAAGCTAAAATAACTTTAAAATGTCCTGAGAGTAGTAATAATCGTTTTAACAGGATGTACTATCGACATCGTTGTCAAATAAACTGTTTAGTTGGTGTTTCTATAAATCAGATCCAAATTAATCACCAATAAATACACAATTTTACAATTAATTTCTATCAATTTTTAAAATTGTACCAACAACTTATAAAGCAAATAAATTTTATAATGTAACAAGTTACTTTTCATAGTTATACCTTAATGAACTCTGAACTTTTGTGTTAAGTGTTAAGAAATGTAAGTTAAGTGTTGAAGTCTCTACTCGACAGGCAAAAAAAAACTTGTTAAGTGTAAAGTTGTATTGACACAATAACTTAGCTCTTAAAACAATAGCCTCTTTATGGAAATAAAATATGTTCTTCATTATAAAAACATAAGCAAAGTAAGCACATGCCTTGTACCAAGCTGTGTCGTATTTTTTTGCCGTTTTAAAATGTAAAAATGTACTGAAAACTTTGGCTAGAGCAGATAGAAGTGATTTATTTCAAATAATATATTGTTATTTTATTATATGTAGTTTTCCAGAAATTCCCAAAATGCGTCTCAAAATCCCATTCTCCTCCCTCTATTTCCGAACAGAAAGTAGATATGGTAGGTGAAAGTAGATATAAGCAGAGGTGTTAGTGATAATTATTCTTGTACTTTACAGGAAAATATAATGGATTCAACTAGGTGTATTGGGTATATGACGTGTTTTGCTTCTATGAATATTATGCTAGCAGTACGGAACCCTTGGCACTAGAGTAAACTTGCACTTCTGTTTGATACATTTTATATTAAGCCCAGTTAAAAGTTACATTAACTAATTTTGAATATTCCAGAATATCGTAAAAGTCTTTTGTCATTTTAAAAGACTTTTTGGTACTGTTACTTTATATTTATTTTCCAATCTTTATGAATTTGTCAAATTATAATAATAACTCCTGCTTCACATACATTAGAATTCACCTTTGCATAATATCAAAGCCATTTCAAAATAATTAATTCATTTTTACAGTATCCAGGTCACTAATATATATAATAAAGTGCAATACCATTTACTTTCCGTCAGTGAACCTCTTTTGAAGAACTTCAAACAAGTTTTACAAAAGAGGTTCACTTACGGAAAATAAAAGGTATTTTACTTTAACATTTAAAAACTTCTCCTATACTATTAAAGTAATGTCAAAGCATTTTCATACAAAAGGAATTATATAACTTACGTCCATTAAAAAACCATGATGGATCTACTTATATTATTTTAGTTTCTATTACTCTCTAGTAGTATAAGTAGTACTTACGAAAATATAGTTTTAATTGAGAATATTGTTCATAAAATTGTATAAAAAATCTAGAAAAGAACAGTAAAAAGGAGTATTTTACTTACCTAAATTAAATATAAAAACTGAAAAGGAGACGTAAACTACACTACGCCATTTGAGAAATGAAAATAAAAAATTCTGTATACTCCCAACATTGGTAACCTTTCTACTAGTTCAAAGTTTTGGAAGATATTCTTTGCAATCTTGGACTCATTTTTGTAGTGCTTTCTGATAGTACGTATACAAACATACAAGCATAAAAGGTCCACACCTATCAATACCTATGTTTAGGTAAAAATCATGATATATTATCTTCTACTTGGGAGGGAAAAGAGAAAAAGGATGCGAGATTAAAGTTTCTTTTTCAAAAAATATAAAACACATTTATGTTAAACGTTTTACTTTAAAAATATATTAAATACAACCAGTAACATATTACTGTTTTAGTAAAGAATAAATGTATGACGACACATTTTTGGTACAAACAAATTTCATTATTCTCATTTTGAAATTTGAGTAAAGGAAATAACATCTAATCATTTGTTAGGATAGTAAAAGTACTTTGTTTTTTTAATAGTTATGAAGGAAATACTAAATAAAAAATTGATTGTACTAACAATTAGTGCAGTGGCATAACTTCAAACGCATCATTTTCCACACCTTAAATTTTATTCTTAAATAATCTTTAAATCTGTTAAAATGCACTTACATTATTCAAAGAAATCAACAACAGGAATAGAGTGGTTTTGCTCAACTATAGAATAAACTGCGAGATTTTTTATTTAGGAAAAGCACAGTCTTTATAAATGGAACTAGACTTGTTACAACATATTTAAAATTAGCTGTTTTGTTATATTCAGTGTATTAATATGTTTATGCGATTTAAATAAAACAGTTTATTCAAGGATTTATAAACAAGAGTAAAAACCTGCACATAACAATGTAACCAGAACAAAAGATAAGATAAGAAGAACACCAAAATTTACTGATTAAACAAAAATTACGGAACGAAATATCTGAAGACTTCATAGATGAAACTAATAATTAATTACTTTTTACTCGAAGGTTTCATTTGGAATGACAGAGTTTTTACAGTTAAGTAGAAAATCGTAATTTAAAGTTTGTCGCAGGTTCCAATCTAACCGTTTAAGTAGGATTTCCCCTGTTTTATTTTACTAAACTTACACACAAAGTGAGGCCTTAAGAAAAGGTAGATCTAAATTTGGTGTAGTTAGATTGTTAATATTAAACGAAATCAAATAAACTGTTATTTTTCTTTTGTAGGCATTCTTTTACATTTAACGTTGAAGTTTAATGTCGAGTACAAGTTTCAGGTTTTAGTATTCTTTTTTTTCTGAAACCTAGAAAACACCTAACGCATATCTTATATAAAGTCCAACTTTATATAAAAAAATTTTTTACTGTCAGTTTTGTTGCCGAAAATAAAACAAAGCATCCTCAGTTTCTTTCAAGGAGAAGTAACTTCTTACTTGATAATTTTCTCCCCAAAAATTTATTTTTGTGTTAACGAATAACTTTAAATTAAGGGTGACGCAATGTAATGATTATAAATTGGTGGTAATCGTTCAAAGTAAGTTTTTTTGTAGGGGCAATGGACAACACGAAAGAGGGGATTAGTGAATACACATAAATACTGCATAATACATATTCTAAATGTTCCTAATTTTTTATTTTCTCGTCGATCGAAATTGTAAGAGATATTATTATTTTTAATCCTACATAAATGATGTCTATTAATGATGCAGTTGAGACTAGACCGAGAATGTCATCACGGGACTTACGAAAAGACGAAGCAAGAGCTTTCTCAACTTGCATAAGGGAATAAAACACATTTACATTATTAATTTTAGACAAAATGCATTCAATCAGTACAAGGTCGTGGTATGTAACCTTCCTTTAGGTGATTGAATTTGGTGTTTTATCCCAACGGATAATGTTATTAAAACCTTTATTTTATTATCTTCTTAAAAAAACAAATATCAGTAACAAACTTATTTTTATTTCATCTATATGATAATGTGTCTTTACTTGTACCATTTTCTTCATTTATGTAAAACAATCCTCTCCTAATGTTTCACTTTTCAACTAATATAACCCTGATGTTTACGGAAACTGATTTTAAACTGTGTTTATCTAAAACATATTTTTTTTCTCAATGCTTTTGGAAATGAATAAAGCGTAATACATTGACCATTTCAGCTACCTGATTGAAATCCGTCACCGATTTCCATGACGGAAGTGTATTGAGTGTCGTGCAAGGATGTTAAAAACGTTCGCCAGTGGTGATCAGAGTTTACTACCGGTCGTAGTGAAATTCACAACAAACAAAATAGCAAGAGACCAACAGTCGTAAATGTTGAAGAAACCATGGTTGGAGATCGGTGGAAGACTCTGGATGATCTCTACAATTTTGTTCTTGAGATTTCCTGAAGCACCATTCGCATGATGTTAACAGAAAAGTTGAAGTATCGGAAGGTGTGCAAACGATGGATACCATGAATGCTGATGGAAGATCACACACAGCGAGTTTTTTTTCGAATGAAAAAAATAATTTTTGAACCCGATTGTCACTTTTGACGAAATCTGGGCGTTCCATTTTACACCCGAGACCAAACAACAAATGTGCGAGTTACATTCCTCTTCACCCAAACCGCAAAATTTCAAACAAACACAGTCTGCACCGGCAGACCGAGTGGTTTGAGATAGAAAGGGGTTTTGTTGGTCAACTTTATGCCTGCTGGGTCCAAAATAAACGCTGACAGGTACTGTGAAACACTGAACAACCACAGGCGAGAAATTCGGAACAGGAGAAGAGAAACTCATTATTCACGACAACGCCCGCCCACACATCGTCCGTCGCTATCCTGCAACAGTTTTTATGGGGCATCATTTCACACCCACCCTATAGTCCAGACTTGGCACTATCTTGTTTAAGGAACATTTGACCGACGACGACGGGGTTGAAAGATGAGGTTCAACGCTTTCTCATACCATGGTTAGGTAGGAACTGGTATACAAAAACTGCCAAAGCGTCTACAAAAAAACATTGACTAAAGTGGCGATTGTGTATATAAAGACAAATGTTCAAGCTTTAAAATTATACAAATACTATGGAAAATAAAATGATTTTTGTATTTCCAAAAAAATAGGAGATTTTACTTTTGGAGTTATCCTGTGAGAATGTTTTGTTTTGAAGATGTCAAATAAAAATAGTAATTTTTTTTCAACTATTATTTCAAACCACATGTTTGTTAGAACCACTTTTAACTCAAACTTAAGCAAATTTCTTATAATGGCCTTAGGAGTACAGAAAGAGGACAAACCCTCTGGTCATGAATTACTCAGGGGGTTGAAGTATAACTTTTATATCCACAAAGTGGATTTAGTTTTGAGAGGCAAGCTATTGTGCCAATTCAACTTTATACTCTGAAAGTCTTCTTTTTTTTTGTTTGAGCTCCACTTTAACACTGAATTGTTATTTATATTTTTATAAAAGTACATAGTCCATTGAGTACATTTATAATTCTTAGTAAGATTTAAGATATTTTTTTTAATAATTCTAGTTGAATTGACATCTTTCTTAAAATTGATTAAAAATAATTGACTTTGCTATGATATAAACGTAGTGATTCCTGTAATTACTCAATTCGGTAGCAGTAGTTAATTATTCTTACTAGTAGTTTAGATTGTGTTTGTACAAAAGCTTTTTTTTAGATTGTTTAAAAAATTGAAGATTATATTTGAAACTCCTCTCAGTTCAAATTGTATTTAAAAAATACCACCATCATCGCTTTTAACTCTGAACTGACGTTTTTAAGCAATCAAGATTTAATATAAAAATTGGGTAATCTTGGTCATCCTACAATTTTTAAAATTTTACTACAGTTTGGACTTACTACCTAAGTCTTGAATATTTAAAAACAAATCTAAATTATTAATAATATTCTATAAAATGACTTACAAAAAAAAAGATTGTTGTGATACACAAACAAAGTAACGAGGCCATTTAAAGATCAAACAACCGTTTGATGTATTTCATTAAAAAGTAAAGTCCTTATACAAAGGACAAAATTGAAATTAACGTTGTTAGTTTGTTTTCACGAAACAGACACTATTATTTAAAGTGATACATTTAAAAAAATATATTACGTTTACAGCCTTTATAAAATTATTTAGAAACCTTAGAAAAGAACAAATGTAAATTTTATTAGTAATGCATACTAATCAATTCAACCACAAATTGTTGTAAAACAGTTGCTTGTAAGCTTGTAATGCCAGAGAACTGGCTTAAAATTTAGTGTAAGTTAGTTGATTTGAAACTAACATATACAAGGTAAATAGGAGTTTATATTTTAAACAATATTACTAGCTATTTTACTAACTAATCAATAACTAAATTTGTTTCTTGATGTCTTTTTCGAGAAGAAAAATTGCTTGGTTACTATAGGTACTGTATTTATCTGATTTTAAATAAAAGTTCAAAAAATGAAAAAACATTCCATTCCATTAAGATTTTTGAAGATTTTGAAAGTTAAAACTTATAAAAAGTGGAGTTTCAGCTAACACGTTCAGGTAAACTCTGTGGTTTCGGGGGACTTTATGATTATTTTATATATACAACTTTTTTATTAAACTTTTTGACGAATTTTTAACTTTAAGGACATGTTAACTTCTCATAACGAGGTTTATAATCTTCAAATAAAACAAGTAAAACAGTGTCTCAGGTGTACAAAGAATATATACAATTTATGAGTTTATAAGGTAAACTAACCAGAGATCATCAATTCCCCGGACTATCAGTCATTTTGTATCGAAGATTTAGACTTTCTCAGAAGTTGATATCATCTACGAATATAACCGTTCTGCAGTGGCTAGTATTCTACTCTTTGAGCTCCACTTTACATAACTTTAATACGACATTTCAAAAATAAATAATGAACAACATTTATTTACTATCATAACTTGTTACTTTATAAAGTTTTAAGGCGTGCTTGAGATAGAATACTAATAGCAATAGAGACATATTTTTATTAGCACTAATCCATTTGTGTGTCTGAATAGATACAATATCAAATAAAACTATTTTTATTGGCATAGTGAAATCTCACAAATAAGTTAATGTCAAATTTTTATGTATAGGGTGTTAAAACGGTTTCATATCCCCGGTTACTCAAGCCGAAATAAAAGGCGTACACGATTTAAGGAAACGAGTTTTGACTATTTAACATACTCAGTAATTTATGTTAATTTCTGTGACCTAAATAGTTTCCAAAGTGTCAGACTATATTATCACTTTTTTGTCTCAATAAAAGATAACGCTTAGATGCGTATGGATATTGGCTACCTATCGTTTAGGTGTAGCAAGTTTTATCAGACAAAATCTATTATATCGGTCTCGACTCTTGTATGAGGCTGTCGAAAAAAGTACCGTTTCGAGAGCATGATCACAAAATGGCCTTAATAAGTTGGTTTAGTTTCTTATTCTTTATTTCAATGAATTAGGAAAGGTAACAAAATTGTTCCTATTTGTATATTTTGTTATATGAAAAATAAATAAAACATTTGTAATAAAATGTATTTATAAAATCAAAATAAAATCTTAAGTTAACTTTAATCTGCAGGAGTTTATATAATAACCACATTTTACCACTATTTTAAATAAAAATTACTAAAGATAACAAATTGGGATATAACTCATGTTAAATCATAAATTGGGATATATACTTGTATTTATAATTTTATCAAGTTTATTGTTTAAGAAAAAGTTTTTTTTCGTAAAATTCTCTTAATTAAGTCCTGCAAGCAATACAATTATCACATTTGTCTTTTGACGACATTGAAAGTTATATTCAGGAAACTTTTGTTATTTATCATCCTTAGTACCAGAAAGATAACAATAATAGTTTATTGACTATAAAATATTGGTACTCACTGCAGAGATAATACCAATAATAATATGAAATATTGTATAACTATAATAATAAGCGAGACTATATTGTACAAATATTTAATAAAATATTTCTGAAAGTGATGCTATAATTGAGATTACCATTACCTCACGAGATATGAGTCTCATATAATTCTATTATAGTCTCGTCTGAACATTTGTGAGGGCTTTTGTTAATACTTGTGTGCAGCACTACTTATAACATATCTCGCTGCTAATTTTAAACATAGCACAAACAAGAAAACATAGCTTTGCATGTTTTGTAAAACATGTTTGAATATATTAAAATATAATGTAAACAATATAAATAATTTAAAAATATTGGTACATATTTTGAACAACTTGTATATAAGTATGTTAAAAAATCATGCCATGATAGCTAACTTGAGAAAAACCATGGTAGTAAGATGTTTTCACAATTTTCTTTCACCGTGTGCTGACATGAACTGCGTTTTGACAAGTACAACTTGTAGACCTACTTGAGATATAAATGTATAAGGTTTTATAAAATGTCTTTAAATATTTACATCGACCACATATACTATTTCCTTTTCTAGGTGCCGTTAAAACTTTGATCTGTGTACTTCTAAACTAAAAGACTTAGATAATGTAAATAATACTGTTGCTATTAGAAATATTATATGAGAGTGTATTGGTGTGCGTATCAGTCTGGTCCCTAATGGCGTACTTTGTTTCAATTAATACGTTGTAGAATATAAAAATATAAAGAGAACCTGAGTTATATTCCTGAACAAATTATTTTGAAATGCCCAAAACATATCAAATGTTATACATTTACTTTCTAATAAATTATGTTTTTGTAATTATTAATTCTTCTTTTTAATTTTTATTGAAATGCAACTGTTTTTGTACATCATAAAAATGGATATTATTTCCGTGTCACACTATATTATTAAATAAGAACCTCAAATATAAATAGATTGTTCATATGATTTTGATTTGTGCTTTCCAAATAAGTAAAGGTACATTTTCCTTAAGAGAAGAGAATAAAACCACCAACTAGAGTATAAATAACTAACCACACAGAAAGCAGAGAGAGAGTACTTGACAGAAAGCAGGAAACTTTAGCTTCGTTGTGTCGATTAATAGTTACTAAACTGAAAATATCTGTCAAACTTTTTACTTGAATAAGCACGCAATTCAAGTAAATAAATACGATGGAAATTGACAAGTTTCTAATTGAGGATTATAGAATTAAGTATTTTGACCAGAACACATATTTTATTTTACCTCTGTTTTCAAATCAGCTGTAATATAATATTTTGTTTACGATTTGTTAGTGACGTAAATTATTAAATTTAATTGATAATCATATATATTATGTAATTTGAAATTGAAACCTATGCGAAAACTGTGTTTTTATCGCTTATGTGTTTTATATCAATTCAACCTCAAATTTAAGGGGAAAATATTAAAATTTACAATTTATTTTAAAGATTAGGCTATTTAATCTTATACATGTATTAAAAAATGCCATTTGTCGTTTTAATAGCTCACCTGATTTTCAGTTTTGGTATTGGTGCAATAATCTGTTTATTTGAAGATATTATAATGGTATGCATCTATCATCGTGTTTCATACTTGAATACTCAAATTTCCCGATTAAGTTTTGGTTTAGGAGGAGACCTTCAATAAGCTGGTTCTTTTTAATTTTTGCTATATCGTAAACTCAATAATTTAATTTAGTTTTTTATAGTATTATGTTTCATTGTGTGAGTAATTTATTTTAAAATTTTGTATAATTTTTCAGATACGTGAAAAATATCTGTGTTGTAGAAGAAGAATTTTGGGTACGAAGAACACAGGAGTATTTTTATTTATTTAAAGTGAACTTAAAAATGTTAAGTCTGGATAACTTATGAAAAATTATGTTTGGAAATGGCAATTGTCAGTTTAATTCAATGATCTTTATTTAATAAAGGTACATACAAATTACAAATGTTTCAATGTATCTAAATACACCAAGTTATTAACTCACTCCTTTGATACTATGGTAAAGTGCTATCGTAGTGGTTTCAAAAGTTAATGATATCATCACGACGTCAAAGAATATCAACACTACAAAGATTTCTACAATGTTTAACTATGGTTTCCTCGAACCTTTGATCAATTCCTTTTGTACTCGTGTTCTAGTATGGGTTTAATATGTTTCATAATACTTCTAAAAAAATATTTAAACTGAAAATAATAAAATGATTGTTTTCTGAAGTCTTATTGATTGCCACGAGGTAAAGAACATATTATACATACTTCTGAGAAACTTGTCTGGTTCACGTGGGCTCAAATGTTAGTCGTAAAAATGAAGTCATTCGGCGAACACAAGAAACAACTTGTACCTACAGGGACTCATTGATTGATAAAGTTTTATACTCAGAAGCAATATCCACAAATAAAAATAAACATAAAAGTGAAAGCTGCTATACCCATTGTTGTGTGATTTATACCTTATATTACATAAAATGTTTAAGTTTGTTTTTAAAGCATTTTTGTTATAACTTTATGTGATAGAACGCAACGAAATTGCAGAGGGGTAGAATTGACAGATACGTGTCTAGTATACGATTATTTTAATAAAGTAATCTTATTTTATCGAAACAACATTTTACAATATATTTTCAATTATAATTCAATTCTTAAAACAAAAATGTTCCTTTAGGAAAATGTTTTAAAATAACCTAACTAGAAATAATGCACTATACAATTTGTAGATCACAGCGCAGAAAATGTTAAATACATATTCAATGGTACCATCTGTTATAAGTTCATATATTCACTAAAATTAAATTATTTTAATAATTTCTAAAGAAAGACGCACGAGTAATTTCCCCCCAAAATTTGTAAATATATACAAATTTATTACATATAAATATAGCAATTTATGTTTGTTTAAAAGTGCAAAATTATGAAATGTATTTATCAAATTATTTATGGGGAGCTAAATTTTGTATTTTTAATATTTGAGCATATGTGTACATATTTGCGGTTTCTTGGTATTCAACTCTTTTTGAAATGTCAAGTTATATTATCTGTCTTTTAAAAATGTACTGTAGTATTTAAATAATAGTAATGAAACACAATGAACACAATTCACTTTTAATAAATTTAGTAAATAAAAACCAGCACATTCTAAAAAATATGTTTTGCGTGTTTCACGTGCAACTCAAAAAACAAACAAAACATAAAAAATACTTAATTAAATCTGAGTATTCAAACTTTGAAGAAAACTTATATTCTATTACTTAATGGTCACAGTAGTTGGATTACATATTTGTATTTTTATGACATACAGCGTATAAAATAATAAATCAACCGAATTCACTGGAAAACCAATATATTAAATGGATGTATTCCCCCTCAAGGCTCAGGAAAGGACTGTAGTCTCGTCTCGGCTCAGATTCAGCACTAATTATAGACTACTGTGTGTAAAATAAGTCCGTCCGTCCCTTTAATTTTTTTTGGTTGATAAAACAAACAAATATCTTTTGGGGAACGATACTAACTTAGTCCAAAGTATCTTTTGACGTTATCAGAAATTTTGAGTGTCCCCTAAAAATGAGGGATTTCGGGGGCAACTCAAAATTTTTAAATGGGAAGTATGATCAAGTGATACCTCATTTTAAAGGTATATTTAAGACTAGGAAAATGAAATGACACAAAGAAAATCAAAATCGGACCACCCAAAACAAAATGGCGGCCCTAAACGTGTTGAAATAAATTCACATAAAGTTGCTAATATCTCGAAAAGGAAGAGTTTTTAGAAAAAAATTCAAGAGACAAAACATTTTTATTTCAAAGTGCTCGACCTAAAACATTGCTTCCAAATCGATTTCGTAAATTTGATTTTTTACTAAATTTTCTAAGATGGATGAGTAAAAATAAAATGTTGAGTTGCCCCCAAAATCCCCGATTTTTAGGGGACACTCAAAATTTCCTATAACGTCAAAAGATACTTTGGATTAAGTTGTATCGTTCCCCAAAAGATATTTGTTTGTTTTAACAAGCAAAAAAATTAAAGGGGGCGGACTTTTTTTACACACAGTAAAAAAACATAGGTGATTAGGTTTTAGTATACAATTTACAGAGATAAGGAAACATTTTCTAAAAATTACAATTACACAATAAATTCTTCGAAAATTTATTTAAGAAATGGAAGTTACAAATCGTAACATACAACACCACCATGGTTTTTTATTTCTTTAGGATGGGGTATTTACGTCGACAATATTATGGTTGTAGACAATATCACAGTATATCGATAGCCAGTATCTAAGTATAAACCTTCGCAGCCTGTGTTATAGGTTTCTACTGAAGCTTATTGGACTATCGCTTTTAGCTTCTCCGCTATTCTGATTTTCCTGATTGACTGTCCTAAAATGCATGTTTATTTGAGGGAGTTAGAACATTTACTATGTAAGAAATAGAACAAAATAGAGAACAAACGACTACCACACCGTTTCTAACATCATCCTATACTACTGAGTTACAAATACTTCGTACTTTGTTTTTGTTTTTTTGTGTACTGTAGTAGGCCTACTCGTAAAGTGGACATAACCACTGTCCAAATAATCTATACTATTATATAAACATCTATTGGTGTATGTCTGTGTGCGTGTTATTCAATCACGTAAAAACTACTGGATGTATTTGAATGAAATTTGGCACACATATAAATCATGACCTGGAATGAAACATAGGCTAGAATTCATTTAGATATAAGGGTTGAAACAACTCCTAAACAATAAATATTTATTATTATACTTCCATTAAGACTAGAGAGCTGGAAATTTGTACATTTATTTCTTACAAGATATATATAAAAATTAAACCATATTTGTATTTTTGAGTGTACTGCTAAGGGGCGAAAATGCAACAACCCCTAAAAACAATACAAATTAATTAAAATTAACTATTATACTTCCCATTAAGCTAGAGAGCTGTAAATTGGTACATTTATTTCTTACAATACATATATATATATATATATACTATGTAAATCACAGTTTCATTTTATAGAGTGTTGCTAAGGGGTAAAAATGTAGTAACAACCCCTAAAACAATAAACATTTATTACTTTGCTGCGAAACTTTGGACCGTGTGCGAAGCTAGTATATTATATAAATAATGTATGTTGGAGTGATATCAGTGCTGTTATATATACATACTACTTCTGGGGGTTCAATAGTAATCTCGCGAGCACAATAGTTCAGAATACTGACTTCATGCATGGTTTACGGAGTTAAACTAAACCCAAAATAATAAAACCGTTTATTTGTGCTTTCATGTAAAGATAAATAATCTAATATATTTACTGAATTTATTAACAGAGTAAACAATATTACAAGATAATATAGTAAATATAACTAAGCAGATTTTCTGAGAAAGATATGTTTTGAGGTTAATGATCCGCAACTATTGTAGGCCTATTTGAAGTAGATTCTTCTTATCAGTGTTAATAACCAAATTATTTTGTTGATAAAACTAGATTTAGTACTAAGCTGGAGTCACCAAGAAATAGTTCAAGTAAATAAAAAAACTATCATTAAATTCTTGGAATAAAACAACCCAACAAACTGCCGGCAACCCAAAATTTATCAAATCATTTCTTGTTATTTCATTGCTGGAAAAAAAGCGACCATTTTATAACTGTATTTTACGTTTTAATTGTTACTTTATCGGTATGCCAAGATAGTGTTAGTTTTAAGATTTAATGAGCTAAACCAGTATGTGACGACGTCTATTGCTATGTACATATATTTGCTAATGGACCATTAAATGTCTATAATTTATTCATATTCCTTGTAATTTGAATTTAACAGGCAATAAGTAGATTATAAGATTGGTAATTTCCAATAATGGCATGATTTCCTTCTTCCTGCCTTAAAATAGATAATAAGGAACATAAAAACATTTTCTTGTAAAGAAAAGATCACGTGAGAAGTACTTCCTCCTTTCAGACTTCCGGCATGAGATTCAAGGACCATTTATCTCCATTACAGGTTTTAAGGACTGTCTCCTCTGCTTTATTTCAATGAATATGAACTTAAGGGAACAAAGATAGATTAAAACAATTGTGACTCATTTTAATGATTAGCTTTCCAAAGAATTTACATTTTATTACAAAATTATGATAACATTTTAATTTGGGTTAGAATTTTAAAAATACTTTTTAAAATCCTAACATAACCTAATAAAAAATGACTTAGATACGGGAAATCGTACTTTTGAGACGTAACTTAATAATTTGAAATATTTTTATTTTTACCCGCATCTTCAACAAAAATGTACAGAGTTAAGATTTTGTGATAGATGATTTGTACGAGTATGTTGACTTCGAAACTCATGATTAAAAAATAAACATTGATGTTAGATATTAAGGGTATATAGTAAAAACAAAATGTGACAGACTAATCGTCGGTTTTTACTCAACTGCTGGCTTACCTGGTACAATTCAAACTCCAATAATCTCTTAGTTTAGAGAGATAGAGATTTAATTTGATTGAAAGTCATAATTTTGGGCGAAGTTAGTACCTAGTTAATGGTCCTCTCTTCCACTTAACTCATACACAATTTCTATTTCTACATGCATCATTACGATCAATACACTTAAGTCTTAAACAAAACCACATTTAATTTAACTATTTAAAAATAAAATTAATAATAATAACACAATAAATAAAAGATAAACGTACATAAAAATAAAGAGAACAGATGGTGAGAAAGAGTATAATAAGAGAGAGTAGTATACCTACATATTGTGGATATTTAAAGATGTTTGGAAAAATACAAGAATAAATGTTTAATAAATATGTAAAAGAACAACAGTTGGTATCTTTGAATATGCATGAAACCTCTTTAACGTGAGCTACAGATTGCATATTTTGGTACTAAAATGTATTAAAATGTAATAAGTGTATAAAATATAAATATTTAGCGTGGATTGTATCTAATTCAATTATTTTTCATAAATGCATTTTCAGTAGTTTCGTTAGTTCAATATATGTATGTCATTTGTTTCGTAAATTTGATTAAATATAAGTTCTGTTTATGAGTATATACCCACGATTGACATTTAAATGCAATAAAGACTATAAGGGTACTCGTATTTCTGATGTTTATCAATGTTATATCCTTTTTACTTCAACGCGTTCTCATTGTATTATATCACATAAACGTATAACAAAGATTTGTTTATTGGACCTAAAATCGTCGTCGTAAAACCGAGTTATCATTTTCATACTTTAAGTAATAAATCATACAACAAAGCTTATACGAAGGTTTTCATTTTCACTTTTATTCGGTCACAAGAGATTTGTGTCTGATTACAAAACTTTATCAATCAAAGTATCCCATCAGTTATTTCTTATGGGCGCTTCTTGAATGACGTAATTTTGACAAGTAACTTTGCTCCGTTACTTGAAACAAGTTTACGAACTCTATCCATGTATTTATTTTTACATTTTAGTAATTGCTCTTGAAAATATATATCATGCGAATAAAAAATGAATGCATTATTATTAAAAGCTAAGTCTATTGAGTATAAAATGTATCACAAGTATAGAATCATGTTGATTCCGTTAAACTATTACTGATGAATAGAAACTTTACAATTTTCTGGAGAAGTTATTTTCAAATTTGCCTTTTCGTTAACAATACTCTATTATTTGAAGAGGTAATATCGTTAAAGATACCAACTCTTTATGAATGGAATTAGAAGCCCCCTTTACATATTTTAAACAGGGTTTTTTAATTACTAGTATGAAACCAAATATGAATATTGAATCATGTTGCATTAAATTTGTTATGCAAAATAAAAAAGCAATATACAATATTTTAAGAATGTGATTGTTTGATTTAATACATTCTTGCTAAGTACAAGGTTTTCATACATTCAACTCACTCTAATTTGGTTCAAAGTTTGCATCTACCACTGCCAACTGGTATAACGAAGTAATTTATAATTGCATGCTCAAAATTATCTCATTATAATAACAGGCAGCTTCAATTTGGTAAATAATAATAATTAGTATTCCTATGCCACAAACAAACGCAATTGTAGTCAAAACGCATGATAACAATAAAAATGTGTATTTATGTATTGTTTGTACTAACCGTCCGAAGACCATCAGATCTGTTAAAGAATAAATGTGATTTATCCCAATGTGTCACCGACACTTCCACTTTAGTAACTTTTAACAATATTGTCCTGTCTGGTACTCGACAAAATCTCAAGTTACTGCCAAAGCATGATAAACGAATTTCACAATCTCTTGTTAACGTTTGGCATTGTTTCATAGATCTTTTATCACCGAATTTTACTTTACTTAGTTGACAGTCGTTGTTGGAATTTAATAAAACTAACTGTAGCATTTTACTTGATCCTATTTAAAACTGTCAAGAATACGATATTTGATATCTTTTATTTTGTGAATAAATAGTATTCGTTTAGCGAATGTTTAAATTAAAATGAAGAAATATAAAAAAAAAAAACAAGTATAATGTAATTTTTGGAGTTACATTCTTTTTTTATTAACTTCAATGTAAAAGTAATTCGATTGACCTTACACCTTTTTCTGTTAAGTAGATTAGCAAAATCATGAATTTAAGTTTTTTCCGACGTTAGGCCTATTGTTAATTAACAATCAATACAGAGCAATATGTTCGTTCATTAGAATCCCTAAAACGTGAGGTTTTCTAATTTTTATATTTATTCTAAGTATATACAAATACACATTATTAACGACATCTAAATAAAGAAAACAGTATTTGAAATATATAACTGCTATATATTTATTTGTTAGCAGTTATTACAAGGTCATGAAACACCGTACGATTATAGAGTAAATGCACAATTTGATTATACTGAATTTAAGAAAATAATACAAATTGTATCCTTCGTTAAAAGAGGAAAATATTTCATGTTATTTTCAGGTATAGAGATATGTTAAAATGTCGACTAGGACATATAATAGTTCGAAAAAACAAAAACAAAAAAGGTTTAGCCGAAGAATACGAAGTGTTTTCAGACATATAGGGTGATCATACGTGTTGATTCGCTTACATATCCTTAAATTTTCTTAAATTAATTAACCGTAATTAATTACTTTTGCGTATGATTTGATAACATTTCTCCTTTAAAATGTTTTGCCAGATTTTTCAGATTATTAAAAACTTTAGGCAACAACGGTAATATGAGATTTAAAAGTACAAAACATGATATGGTTTTTGTGACTCTTCCAGAATACATCAAGCATATTTTGGTTGTGGTGCAGCTTGTCTGTTTAATCTCATATTGGTATTTGATTTAATACTGCGAAAATCAAAAATTCATGAACACAAAAAACTATCACACTAGCATATTTTTCACAAAAGTCTGACGTAATAGAAAACGAAGAAAACTAAGTATTGAAGAAAAAGAAGGCAGACAGTAGATAGCTGTCTCAACGCTCGCTTTACTGTCGCTTTACATGATAGCATGCTTGTTTTTCCTATTCTGCTCTGTCCACTATCGCAGGTGCAAAGGTGTTTTTAATGAACGATGCTGCATTAAGTTGTGTCTTTCTAGAATATCTACTCTGATAGCTGTTATCATCTCTGCTAGTACCGCAGCTATCACTAACAACGTTATCTTTATTTCAGCAAGAATTTACGATACGATACCGTTTACAGTTTAGTTGATAGCATGGGCATTATGGAGACTTGACGCGCTACTACTTGACCTAGTTACATTGGCTCCTATTCACTACCACAATGAGTTATTAATATACTTGCCTCAATGTTTAATTCAAGATCCAACTTTCTTCATTTCAATAACGTAACTTATCTTTAAGTGAACCCCACTATGTTCAAGAAGGCTTTGGGTTGTTGGTTCTGAGACAGTTTCCGGCTCTCGGGTGGGATTTGAGGCATGTTCTTGAATGTGTGTGTGTATGAGAGTGTAAGTGTGTTTATGTATATGTTTATGTATTATAGTGTAGCATAATTAACTTTTAGTTTCATTTTACTTAGTAGACAAATGTGTATATTTTTAGTTTTTAGTTTTTATGTTTTAGAAGTAATTATTATTTTTTGTAGTTTTGTTTCTTTATTAATTTTAATTTGTAAAATTTATTTTTATATATTTTTTCTTTCGAGGTTAAGTGGAAGAGAGGACTCAAAAGTCCTAACTTCGCCTCATGAAATAAAGATTATTATTATTATGAAGTTTAAAAAAACAAAAAAAAAAGGTTTTAAAAAGTTACAAAAAACTAACATTACATTAGTTTTATTCTGTATTGCTGTGCTATTTCAATTCTAACAAATTGTTAAAATTGTTTTCTGAAGGCAAATATATTCTCCCAAATAATATAATATACTCTCCAAATAATTACTACAGTACTAAAATGACCAAAATTAGGTCATGATAGATAGTACATCACCCATAATGCTCTGATGGTTTCTGTAAACTAAAGTTAGTGCTTATTTTTCTCTATCCTTAATTAATTTCGATAACAAATTTTGAATTCAAAGATTTTCCTAAAGTTTTTATTTTACTATTCAGTTATTGCTGTACAATATTCAATCACTAGCAACGGGGTATTTTTTGTTTCATCACGATGTTACATAATTGTAATATTTTTCTCTCAATTCTTTTTGTCTTTTATTTCACAAAAGTGAATTATTACATGTATTTTCAATTAGATGTATTAAAAAAGGATTGTGTGTCCGGTAGGCCTACTGTCTCGCACACTGTACAGTACAGTGCGAGACAGTAGGCCTACCGGACACGCGATCCTTTTTTAATATGTGACTTGATGTGTTTGTTTATTGTAATTGTTTGTGAAATTATGTGTTTAAGTGTTTATATTCATTGACAACGGAGATATTCCTCCCGAGAACTTGTAAATAGCTGAATAGCCGAAACGGCCGTCGTGCAAATAACGACGTATGACTATTGGTGACGGTAAGTTATTATTATATTATGGTATTATTTCTTTTAAAACTAGAGAGCTCAAATTTGACACTTATTAATTTTAAAGGAAAATATTTAAAGAATTAAGCTGATCAAAACTATCCCGATCTATGTATTGTACGATGGAGCAAAACGAAAAGACGCTGTACAGCACGTTTAAAACACATTTAAGCGTGATCGAGCAAGAAGCAAAAACGCTTTGAAGCGTAATCCAGCACGTTTAAGCAGATCTGGTAGTGCTCGTCTCACAAACAACGACCATTGCTGGAAGGCGAAACATTTGTTGTTGCGCATGCGCGTATCATTTGTATCATCAATATTAAATCTAAATTTATCAAACAGTTATTTATAAACACTAGTAAGCCCCCGTGAAAAATCACAGGCTAATTAATTAGATACACATCAGAAATACATAATTTAAAAGACATACTTTTTAAAAACAACATTAAGGCCTATTTATCTAGGCCTACCGAACTATGCTGACAGGGATTTTTAACTCGGTAAATGTATACAATAATAAGGATTATAAACTGTAGGCCTATTTGTTAAACATTTTTATTTACATACGTTATTATATATTTAAAGAAAGATAAAAATACTATCTTTTAATTGCTTTTTATTTCATATATTATTGATAGATCAAATGATTTAGAAGTTATTAATATTATAAGACTTATATTTATTAAAGTTGTAAATATAACCCCAAAAGGTATAATTTCAGTTCTGAATTGTTTTCAGTAAAAAAAAATTATTCAAGCTAAAACGTTTTTGCTTAAAGCAGTTTTGCTGGATATGTAAACACTCGGCCTAATCAAAAATGTTTCTACGTTAAGCAGAATTTTTTCGCTTAGAACAAAAACGTTTTTGCTTAAAGCAGCTTTGCTGGATAAGTGTGCGGCCGGCCTAACGTTTAAATATACTGCAAAAATACGGGTTTAAAGCTGAAAGTAATCGATTTACCAAAGTTTTTGGTTTAAATAGACTTAAAGTATTTTGTAAATTTATTCAATCAATTTTTATATGGGAAAGTTTTCTGGGGATATATTTTCAATTTAAAGTTTAACTTTTGTTGTGGTGCTGTTAGGGTCTAATGGTGGTGGCATCTTGAAATTCAGTCCAAACACAACCAATTAGGTTCATACCTGAATAAATGTATTTATTACTTCGTCAACCTTAACTGCCGAAATATAATTATTTTACATTGAAAGACAGATAATTCTCTCAGATAATTCTAAAAGATGAGATGATTACTCGTATACCAATTAGTTGCTCCACGAGTAAAAGTATTTGAATTTAGAACCTAAATTATTGTTTGTGGGCCCATATAGTTTACAGTGGTGTCTGTTTTCGTTCATAAAATAGCCTTATGTTTACATTAACCAAATATTTTTTTAAAAATCTGTCTTGCATATATTTGATTAAAATACAAGCTTAATGTTGCTTCTCACATATTATTATAATAACAATTATAAATTGCCAGTAGCTGATCTGCTACTGTTTTATACATAGCTTGTTTTGTATGTTTCCTTAATATGAAAGTTAGGTTTATCAATTTGTTTTATTATTATGTATCCGACTAATTATTAGTATGTCTTATAAAATACATATAACCAATTTACAAAATTACTTTCTGAATTGAAAGTATTGCACAAAACACTAAAATAACCTAATACGAGTCAGTTAATGGAGTTAAGACGTAATCTGTTTTGGGGATATATTGATTTATAACAAGAAATGTTCGTAGGATTCAGAATTTGATTTATAAATAGTTTTTACATAACCCATAAACAAAACAAAAAAATACTTTACAAATATAGTCTCTTTGATGGTTAAATAAAAATAAATTAAAACCTCAAATTAACAAATAATCTATGTGTAATTTCAGATAAGGGACAGAAAAGTATACAAACTAACCACGACCATACTAGCCCATACATTATGAGTTAAGTAATATACAACTTATTTCTAAATAAAATTCTACAAATTTTCTGCACCACAAAATGCTGTTCATTTTAATTAATTTTGTTAATTTTAATAAAATATCTGGAAATATAAGAATTATTTGTATTGATTGTTTCTGTGACTAAAAAAAAATACGGTTTGTCATTTTTAAATTACGACTTAAGACAGTTAGTTATGTTTCTCGTCAATCAACCTTAACCAAACCCATTTATAAAATATGTCTAACTTTTATAATTTGTTCGTAAAACTCAAAGATTACTGAAGATAACGACTATGTCTTAGAAACAAATTCGATAAAAAAAATGAATGTGCGAATTTGTGTTAGTTATATTATTCTTACAAATAATCCTTCTAACTGTTTCAGTTAAAAGTTCACTATAACAAATCTATTGTTTTGAAATGTTAGTTTCGTTTAAGATGACAGTATGGCTAATTATGTTTGTTTCCGGTTTCTGACCACGAGTATGTGCAATATGAGTATATTATAAGATATGTTTTAGTCAAATATACCCGTTTTTTCTTACCTAACCTTTAATCTTTAAATTATTGGTAGGCTACTAATTATTTTATGGTTATTTGGTTCGCTGTGTCATATTTAATTTTTACAAACAAAATAGATATTTCTTTATTTTTATCTTTATAAGTGTAGTATTCCATAGCAAAATAAACAATAAAGTAAATTTAATCAGAGCACTTTTATCTAAAATTATAAGCGTCTAGTTTATTAATCCAAATAAATGACTTATCCAACATTCATTCGTAATTCAATTATAGCAAAGTATTTCTTAGTTTTAATTAATAAATAATTATATTGAATACAATTTACTGCCCTTTTCATTAGAACTTCTGAAGCCTTCAAAAGTTTTCAAAATAAAGGTAGGTAGGGTAGAAAATTGTACTTGATATAATTATGTATTTTCTAAAAAAATCACAAACTTATTAGTTAATTACTAATTTAACTTTATATATAATGACAAAACAATATTTTGTTTGGTCTTTGAAAATAAATGATAATTCAGAAAATATATAATTTGAAACAATAAATGTAGAATAATTTTATGCTTTAAAATTAATAAAACAATGTTCTACTGACTGGATTATTTTTTAATGCATTGTTTTATGTTAGAAACTTTTAAGAGCTTCGTGTTTTCAAGACATGATCATATTTCATATCTAACCAACACAAAACAACCACCAAATAAATAAACATTTGATTAAATAAATTAAAATATTTAATCCTATTTTTAGAAAAGTATATTTTCCTTATTATCTTTTGAGTCAATGATAACTTGTTTTTAAAATGAAATATTTGTTTTCGATGCCACTCAATGACTCAAACCCCTTTTTCTATAATTTCTTTTTTATCGGTGAGAAGTAGTGATGTGAGGGATTTCTTTGAAAGGTTGATCCTCTCCCTCAATGGTGAGGGTATCCCTGCGAGATCAATTTAAGAAAATATATATTATTTATTCCAACACATTTCTATGTTATTAATTAATGATAGTGTTAGGTATGGTTTTATCCCAAATGTTTTTAAAACTGCCAAGGAAATACCTATTAAAAATCCGGGGTTAGATCAATTGAAAGTACTGTACTACAAGTCAATTTCCTTATTAAGCATACTGTAAAATGTTTAAGAAATGTGAAAATTGCAAAATGATTTAATTGTTGGTATTATTGTTGATGGTCAATATGAATTTTGAAGAAATACAGATACAGGCGACGTATTATTATTTGATGTAACAATAAAACAGATCTATGCCAAAAGATGAACTTTGATTGCGTTCCTTCGCCTGGTCAAAGCGTTCGATACAGTGGATAATAATAAATTAATTGAAGTGTATTGGATGTCGAAGGCATTTTTAAACCGGTTCAGTCGCGACTTATCGAATAGATCTCAAATTGCACTGAGTAAATTGCACCATCTTGTTAAATATTTGGAGTGATCCATCAAAGAACCTTAGAGCTTTTACTTTTTAAAATGTATATGCATAATAATTATAATAGTTCGTGGTAGGATATTCAAGTTTGCTGATGATACGGCTTTGGTGTCTTCTGTACACATGGGTTAAGCCTTTATACAGGTTTTCTTGAATTTACCTGACTGAAAACTTAGTTCAATCAAGATTCTCTTATTCCGTAAACACATTCGAAACTATGATTTATGCCATCTTTCGTATGTCGCGTTATGGTCTCTTAGAACTCTAGTTAAAGCTATATAAATGATGTGATATTGCCTAGATGACCTGTGTGTGTACTTTAGAATGCGTGAGAAAATATATTATTTAGGTGTTATAATTGAAAATAACTTGAACATTCTGTATGTAAGAGTATAAGACAGCTGATGTTTACATTTACTTAATATGAGAAGTCTTGTCCCGGGAACGTTTAACTTACGCACAATCTATGTTGTAATACGATGTTATAGGATGGGGCAGAACTTTGATTAACTTAAAACATATTATTAAGACAATTCTAATAACATTCCTGAGGTATCCAACTGTATGTAAAAACATTTATGATTATGGATAGTCTTAAACTGTTCGTTAAACATTTGTTAATGCACATAAAACACAATTGATATAATATGTCATAACGTACAACGTACTACGAAATTATACACAAAATTTGTTTTGGCTGTGACATACCCAATTAACTGACAGTGAAGAGAGTCGGTTTGTTTTGTATCTAGCTCATACCGTTTACAAAAATTTACAGTCTCAATTAAGGTAGTAAACGAAATTAATGCCACTTTTAAAAATACGATACATAGTTGGTTGTTAAAGGTAGGAAGAGAAGATGTTGACACTTAACTATCTGTAAGAAGCTGTGTATTTATTGTGTATGAAAAAATCGCTGTAGTTTTAGACGTGGTACTAAAGAAAAACACATTTTTACAGGAAGCTGTTCAAAAAAATTATTTTATATATAGGGGACACTTCATGACCCATCTCCGCCTCGGGGTTCAGCAACGAAAACTGTTTCGCTTCGCTTCAGCACATGATGAACCGGTAAAAAGTATTAAATATAAAATCTGTATTTGCTATATTTAAATATATGAAGTGTTGCTAAATACGGCAGAAAGTAGCTAATCTGATCTATTCGGATATTTTTCGACTGGTTGAAAATGGAAAATGTTTACATTGATTTGTTTACCTTCCTTCATTAACAGGTCAACATAAAATATGTGTTAAATGCCACGTTCTAGGGACTTTTGGTTTAGGCTGGGTATTTTAATGTGACAATGAGTGGATAACTAAAAAGTTGTATTAAATAAGAATTATTACAAAAGGGAAATACATAAATAACAGCTTTTAGTATAATGTAATTTGTATACGGATTCAGAGAAAGGTCTTATAACGGCTATGAATATTCAAATAAAACCTAAGCAAAGTACCTTGCTTCCAATCAACACAGATATTCTACACCCTACAACAATAACATTTTATTCTTTTAGTCAGATTTTAATGGCCAATAAAATATGTTTTCCTTTAACGATGGCCAATAAATCTAGAAGAAGTGGATAAAGTGGGTTGTTCATAATTACAGTTTTACTGAACAGGATATTTTAACAAAATATTGGATATTATTTCCTATACGTACGCTAAGGTAAATAAGTAAATTACGTATTTTTGTGACAATCAGGGGCTTAGATTATGTTCACATTATTTGTTAACGCTTTATCACTGATTTACATTCTAGCTCATACTTTATTTGAGGCAAAATAAAAAAAACGGTACCAGATAACTGCCACATACTTTCTCCCAGTTAAAACCAATATGTGTACCAAATTCCAGGTTCCTAGGCCATATCGTTTTTGAGATATAAAACAAACAATATTTACGGTTTTAGGGGTTGATTCAACCCTTAAATGAGTAATACTTTAAAATACTTTCTTAGTGCTTCTCTAGCTCCTATGAGCAATAGTTTATCAAATTCCAGGTTCCTAGGCCATATCGTTTTTGAGATATAAAACAACCAATATTTATGGTTTTAGGGGTTGTTTCAACCCTTAAATGCGAAATATTTTAAAATCCTTTCTTAGTGCGTCTCTAGCACCTATGAGCAATATGTGCACCAAATTCCAAGTCCCTAGGGCATATGGGTTTTGAGATATAAAACAAACAATATTTATGGTTTTAGGGGTCGTTTCAACCCTAAAACGCGAAAATTTCCAAAATCTTTCTTATAGTGCACCTCTATAAGAAAACAATATGTGTACCAAATTTCACGTTCCTAGGGCATATCGTTTTTGAGATATAAAACAAACAATATGTATGGTTTTAGGGGTTGTTTCAACCCTTAAATGCGAAATATTTTAAAATCCTTTTTTAGTACCAGGAACTGCCACAGACTTTCTCATAATTGAATTAAAGTAACAGGTGGGGAGTTAAAGTAGGAGAGTAACTAATAAATATTATTATTATTAAAACTATTCGATCGATTTCGAACAAATTTGCACCAAACATGTCAATTAGGCCTGTATAGATGCACGAAAAAAGATTTGAAATTTTTTGAAAAAACAACCCCATTTTTGGCAAAAAAACCCCAAAAATCTGTTATTGTTATTATTATTACTTAAACGAGAATTTTTTAAAAGATGTGGATTTTTGCATATGGTAGGGTACATTAAGGGCTACAAATAAGCCAAATTTTATCAAAATCGTTAGAGCAGTTTTGAAGAAATTTTGATTTTTTTCGTTGAAAACCCCTTAAAAATTAAAAATTTTTAAAAATGAAAAATGCCTGAAGATATTCTAGAACTACACCAACATACCAAATTTTATCAAAATCGGACCGTTGGTATGGTCGCCAGCTCTGTACACATCCTAACAGACACACGGACAGACATCACAAAAAAAACACTTTTTTGGGTTCAGGGAACACCAAAACAAATAATTTCTCCAAAAATATTTTTGGGTTCAGGAAGCACCAACATAGATAATTCCACTAAACAATTTTTTGGGGTTCAGGGAGCACCAAAACATATAATTCCACTACAAATTCAAATTCGAAAATTTGGACGAAAACAATACTTTCTCCATATAAGGGAGAGAAAGGAAAAATAAAAAAAATACAGATTTTACATTAATAACTAATTTGCATAAGTTTTTAATTATTTTTAGCAAAATGTCTAGCGTTTGAAGCCATTTCATCAATTTCAATTATATTAGGTAGACGTCTAAGACTTGGCTACGTACATCTGTATTCCCAAATTTAAAGTTACTATCTTTAATGAAATTAATTTGTATAATATGTGTTTTGAAAAAAAATATACGCCTGAAACTAATAAGATAAAACAGATTAAACAGAAATTAATTAAATTAATTAAATTAATCTTATTTACGTTGTGTTTTTATTATTCTATTTGTATAAATTATTTGGTTATTATGTTCTATACTAAGTTCCTTAACCCAAATTATACAAATTTATATTATCATTAAAAGTCTACTTGTAAATGGTTTAATTTTATTTATAGCAACCGTTGCAAGTATATAAATAGAATGAATGTATATGTGTTTTGTTGAAATCATTTGTTTTTTATATACATCTGACAAAAAATTCAATAATTAGCTAAAACACTTCTTTCCTTTCATCCGAGTTAGAAGATATGGAAATAACATTATTTGATATTTGAAATATTGATAACCAGTAAAAGCCTTCTATTAGGAATGTATGACCTGCGTAGATTTAAAAGCACTCTGATGTCAATTTAAATACTTACGTAATCGTTTTAAATGTTGGAAATTGCTCAATCATTTTTTGTGGTATGAAGTCAAATGGGTTTAAGGATAATGTGTTTTTACTTTGCATTTTTAATTATGAAATTGTGAGTTTATTCTATTAAAATTGGCTTACTAACATACACCTTAATATTTACGAAGTTTGAATACAACTAGTTACTACTTTTAGTTTGGGTGGTTAGATAAAAAAAATAAACTTTAAACTAATCTAAACTTCAAATATCAAGCCTAAAACCTATATCACTGAATTGCAGAGTTAATTTCATACAATTGCACTTATTTAGTGTTTTTTTACAAAGCAAATTATGTATTATTCGTTTTGAATCCAGCATACAGATAACAAACCTAATATGCTTGAATATTGATTAGTTTTCACATAAAACAACACTTTTTATACAATAAAGTTTGAATTTTTGTAGAAAGTATAAAACAAACCCAATACTTCTGGGAAAGTCATTTATTGTAATAATATTGTAAATAACTCAAATTAAGTACATTTAATTTTCCACATTTAAATCCGTCCATAGATTCTTAAAATTCTTATTGTATCAAAACTGAACAGCAACGTTGAGCTTGTGATACCTCAGATTAAAGTCCGAACAAGGACTAGAAATTGTGTAGGAATAAAACTAAAATTACTTTTTTCAATAGCAAAGATGGCTCAAAGATTTTGTTTTACAGCCATTTTCCCAACATTTTGTAATTGAAATGAAAAGACAGTTAAAACGATGCATTGTTATTAAACTATTTCAGACACGACTAAGTATTCAATTAAAACTCAATTTTCTGGTTATTTTTAATTCAAGATAAACCTTATAAACTACTAAGTTTGTTAATATTTTTACAATTAAAACTCAACAAATTTTAAAGGGACTATATAACTTGAGACTCATTAGTAAATAATTGTGGAGAGTTTTTGTGTAAATGCTTTGTATAACTGAGACAATGATTTAAAATTTTAATGACATTCGCATTTCTTTTAACGGTTTTTACCAACAGTTAATAAATCTCTGGGAGATTCAGTAATACCAAGGGACAATTTCAAGTCAATCAAGCCTAACTACTACAAAAAGTGTGTCTTAAATTCCATCAATGAGTAAATATCCATATTGAAACTGAATAAATACATAATAAGTTGAGCCAAATTGTGTTCTTTGATTGATTTTGCTGAAAAAATACTAAATTTATCAAAATGAATGTTTTAGTATTTCAATAAATACCCTTATATTGTGTTTATATTTTTATATACAAATTCTTATTCATTTATATTATTAATTAGTACTGTATTTATTAAACCTAAAATCTCCAATCTTTCTACAAAACAAGTTATTTAACAACCAGAAGACTAATTTTATCTTCTGTATACTGAATTAGATCAATTCATATAATTTCTATTCTTAGTATTATTATTTATATTATAAAACAGTACAATAAATTCAGTACTAATTGATAAAATCAAAACATATTTATACAGGAAACCTTTAATTATACTCGGCAGTCCGCACCCACACCGCGTTAATTGTTTTAAATTGATTAACATTGTGGGATTCCGGTTTCATGTGCCGGAATGAGATTTACAATACGAAACCGCTCATTCGATTCCAATTTAATGGACAAATTTATATCACCGTTAGCAAATTAATCCCACAAATGTTCATTAAAATCGGCACTTAATTAAATGTATATATATATATTTTTATACATATAATTGGAACTACATAGGATGTTTCTAAAGTTCTGGGAATTTAGCTATAACTTTTATTATTTTGTTAATTTTCGTCAATATTACAATGTAGTTTTTCAACATAATCTCCATTTAACTGAATACATTTATCCCAACGATAAACTAATTTGTTTAAGCCATCCTCAAAGAACTTTTTTGGTGTCTCCTCAATCCATCTGTTTATGGCACGTTTTACGTAAATTAAACTTTCAAATCGAACACCGCGTAAAGGTTTTTTTCAAATCTGGGAACAGATGATAATCATTGGGTGCAAGATCCGGGGAATAAGGTGGTTGCGGAAGCAATTCCCATCGTAAATCGTTCAAAACATCCTTTGTTTTTCTTGCGGTGTGTGGTCTTATCCTGTTGCAATAACGGTCGCTTATGCAGTTTCCCAGGACGTTTTTTGACAAGTGCCTGTCGCAATGGTCCGGATAATAAACTCAAATAATATTCTGCGTTAATTGCAGTATCTTTCGCCAGATAATCCATAAAAATAATCCCTTCGCAATCCCAGAATACAGTAAGCATTACCTTTCCAACAGAGGGAAATGCACGCGCCTTAAGTGGAGGCCCTTCTTCAGGTTTGCGCCATTCTTTGGATTGACTTTTGGTTCCAGGATTGAAATAAGGAATCCACGTTTCGTCAGTGGTTATTATTCGTTGCCAAAATTCATCACCGTAACGGGCTAACAGCTCTTTAAGTTGACGACAAGTATATCAGACCCAAGGCGTATAAAAGAAGGTGTGTGCATCGAGGAGCGTGAACTCGTCCGGCCCGCGCAGCTACGTCACGTGCTACACACTGAACCAGCAGTTCCGAGCACAATTGTAAGCTTTTTCTCAAACTGCGAATTAAATACTTTATGTTTGTCTAAAAATTATGTTTTTGGTATCGATGGAAAGGTAATAAAGTGAGCATTAAAATGATCTATGTCCATGGTCAAATATTTCTAGGCGTATAATTTTGAAACAAGTCTAAATCTAATATACGGGTTTGAATAACATAAAAACTACCCTAAGTGAGGAAGTTTTTTACTATTACTTTTGGGAGGCATTCAAAGACATAGAAATGTAGAGAATAAAATGTAATAAATACTGACATCAATTTTGTTTATGAAAGTTATAGCTGTCCTACATAATAAGATTGTAATCAAAACCATAGTTACTATCTTCTTGTGGCGATTGAATGTAGGCTACGCTAATCTAATTTGTTATTAGTTCTCATTTCTCTTCGTTATTTATTATTCACATTGTTGTGAACAGGTAAATTTTGTTTAATGTATAAATATGAATTTTTAAAGAGTTGACAAATTTAAGTAGCTCTATAGGGTAAAACCTTTTACCATCAATAAGATAGTGATTTTTTAAATTTATTGGTTTTGTTATGTTTACTAGGCGTACTATTACTAGTAGGCTATTAAATTTACTTTTCAAAAATTGAAATTATCTAAAATTTTGATTGTTTAGTTAGCCTACCCAAGGATAAATAATAAATCAAAATTAATATAAACTAATTATCAATGAAATAATTAAAAAAATAGTAGCCTAGTCTAGGTGATAAATAAAAGGTCGTGGTGAATACAACATTGAGTTTTATTTCAGTATTAACCCTAGATTACTTATGTCAAAATTTAGTCACAGGATTACTTATTTATCGTAAATTTGACTACTAACAAATATATATTTTTTTACTGTACTAAAATAATTTCGTAATTAATTTTTTAAACTGTAATTGTATCCTAGCATATTTCAGGCTATATATATATATTTTTAAAGAGTTATACATCAAATAAATAAAATAATTTGTACCACCAATATTTTATTTTTGTTACTCTTTAAAATTGTTTAATAACATACAACAGCATTTCAGTTACGGCTTAAATTCGGTCCACTTCAAACATAAAACAATGTTAATACTCTAAAAATATATGTTTTAACTGTCTAAGCGTCAGGCACTTTTTTACTGCTTGTACATTCAAGTAAAGTGTACACTATTATACATTTTATTGTTCAGGAAAGTATGGAGAACATTGCCATGTAAACAAAATATTTAAACAAATTTCTCTAACTATTTTTGGGCTTCAAAAGAAAAAAAAAACAGATTGGTAAACCAAAGTTTCAAAAGTAAGGGTTTTAGAAAAATACTACACAATTTTTTAGTTATAAATCCAACATATACAAAAATAGGGGAAACCCCTGCCTGCTCCGCAAGCCAACCTCGTTGGAAACTTCTAAAACATAATCATTTTATGTTTTCCTTATAATAATTGTTTAGGATTCATAATAATGTTAAATGTTCAAATCAAATTTTTCGTATATTTTATAACAGCAGTTATAATAAAGGTTAAAAGAACCAGCAAGGCTCAGGTCTATACCTACTTTAATAAAAACCTAACCTAAAAGTTTAAAATACAAATAATTGCTTCAAAGTATGAAATCAGCTGTTAATGGAAATATTGGAGCAAACAGTCATTTTATTCAATTGGTCGCTGTGGTATTGAATGTAAATACATGTGTAGGTTCATCATTCTAGGTCTAACCTAAGATTTTTTTCCGACTAAATTTACAAATATTGAAATACAAAATGTTTTTATTAACATTAATTATAGCCTATGTTAATCAGGGATAGTGTAGCTTTTTATTTCGTAGATCAACATTTCTTGGGAACCGATGAAACCTTACTCGTAAAAAGCTGTCTTTTTTGTTTGAGTTACCGAAGCCAAACATGGCACAAAAATGCATTATAATTAATGGTTATTAATTATAAGAAATGTATTACAATAATACACTATGTTGCCTATAATTAATAACATAATATGACGTCAAAAGAGCTTGAAGGTCGTACAGGTTTCGGCGGTAAATATGCCGAAGGAGTCTAGACTGGAGCTCCGACTGTGTAGCACCCTACGTCACGGGTAGGCTAGAGTGGAGGGAGAAGCTGCGCATGCACACACCTTCTTTAATACGCCTTGTATCAGACCTATTGAGTTTCTGTTCTGGTCCCAACAGCCTTGGGACCGAGCGCGCCGAAACCTTGCTAACGCCCAAACAATCATGCAAGATGTCATGAATTTGTCGTGTACCTATTCCTAGGCGTACACTAATTTGACGAATAGTAATTCGTCTGTCCTCTTTCAGTAGGTCTTCGACGGCAATAATGTTTCTTTCTTTTACCGACGTGCTTGGGCGCCCACTGCGTGGATCGTCTTCTAGTGATGTTATACCGGTTTTAAAACGATCGATCCACCGATAAACAGTACTTTTGGATTCTGCAGACTCGCCAAATACTCCTTGCAGACGCTGAATAATTTCTGATGTTTTCACACATTCTGTACACAAAAAGAAAATTATTGCTCTTTGAGATTTTGCTGCGTCTTCCATGGTTACAAAAACAGTGCTATGAAAACGCGTCTATATCAGTCGAACGCCTAAATCAGACTGAACAATATTGCACTAGATAGTTGCATTAACATGCCAAGACTTGTCTGACACCAATAACATTGCCTATAAGTTCTGCGTAATTTAATTATAGCACAATTCCCAGAACTTTGGAAACATCCCTCGTATATTTAGAAACGGACATTTTTAATTACATTTTTCTATTTTGTAAATAACATTAAATTTTACCAATAAATGTGCCAATCTGAAGCAGGCTTGCTGGTTTAATTAAACACGTATTTAAGTTAATCACATCACCCATAGTCTAAGCCTATTCGGTCAGACTCCCTTCACTAATTACTCACAGAAATAATTAACTATCGTCCCTCGAGTACAGTTAGAGTCTATTGACTAAACAGATTTAACAAATTTTTAGCTTTCAAGCTCATTTCAAAAAATGGTTTATAACCTAGTAGTTACTGAACTGCCTCAGTACTGAACACGATAGTTTGCCTACTGCTTATTTAACTGAAATAAAAGAAATCTTCTACAAATCCTTTGAGAAATTACTTTATTTTACAATTAACAAAATATACAGAGAACAATAAATTTATCTCTCTTTAAATGAGTACTAGAAGTATAATATTGTATAATAAATTTTGTTTAACATCAATGATTTCAATACATTTATCTCACATTTTCTTTTAGCTGGAGCTGTTCAAATTTAATGGCAGCATTGCAAAAAGCATTTAGGTAGCGCAAGTATGTTCCGTTGCAACTATTAATATAGAGAAGTGTTTTACTTTTAAATTAATTTGTTTACAAAATGAAAAGTATTTGCATTCCAATTAGAATGTTTTATTAAAGTCACCATTTCTAAAGAAAGCATTTTTTGTAAAATACAAAGTTTTCATTTGTAGTACAATAAAAAACTATGGCAATTGTCATTCTACTTTCTATAAGGGATACATTTTAAATAAAGTATATTCTAAGACAAGGTATATTACTACAGAGTTTAACAAAGAAGCATTTCTTCTAATTTCAAGACACTCCCACCCTGTTGGAATGTTCTTAACCTAAAATATTTTGGCTCAAATCACGTTCCTAGTTGAGTGATTTTCTCTACCTTTTCAATGAATTAGACTCTGCCTACGCAAACAAACTTTGTTTTAGTCCTTCTAGAAATAAGTGCTCCCGCAACACAAAGAGAAGTTACTTAAGATTCTGTAACGTGAGCCACATTGTAGCCAATACAAAGCAGCTTTAGTTTAACAGAAGTTATTTTATTTAAAGTTTACTAATTCCAAGTCTGTATTGTGTAGGATATTTGTACTTGTGACTGTGTTAAACACAAAATAATTATAAATACAAAAGTTAGTAAAAATTAGCTTTAAAACTAAATACACTGATTAAAAGTTGATCCATTATACTCCAAAGAATAAATTTGGAAACATATGGGCCATATGAAATATTCATGGCCAAAATCGCAAATTATACAGTTTTTTTTAGAGAAAAGTGAAATACATATAACTTTAAAAATTGTTTACTATTTTGTCATTAAATCCTAAAAATTATATATAAACTTATTTAAGTACATAAATCTACTAACTGCTGAACCTTAAATACACCTAACCAATCAAATGAGTTGTATTAAATACCTACTATTATTTATACAAAAATAGCTGATGTTGTCATTTAAAAATACAACTTTCAACGTTTATTTAATTTCGAGATAAGATTGAAATATACTTAGGACACCTAGTAAAATGGTTTTTTTATTTGAGTTACTCGTTTTGAAACCTATGTTATTTCATTTCAGAAGAAATGATGAAAACACAAACATAACCTTTCCCAAAACACTTGCAGGTTTGATCTAATCCAAGACTTTCAGAGTAAAATAACTTTATGAGTAAATTAGTTTTTAATAATTTTAACTTAATATTTTGTAATTTGAATACCTTTTGTACCTGACGAATGACAGTGTCTAATGTTAAACACATTTTGAGTAGAAGTATCCTGTCATTAAATTGAAAATAAGTTTGTACTATAATCACTTAGTGTTATAACTTTATTTGTAACTTTTAGTTACTCTTTTGAGGTTTTATGTTCTACCATCCGAGGTACTCTCGTTGTTGAAACAAGCTATTTGTGTTTTGTTTTTCCAACTTTTCTTAAAGTTATACCAAATGATTTCTAACGAGTGATCTTTCTGATAATGGACTTACTTAAAGTAATGTTACAAGTAAAGTCACAGAAACGAAAGATGAAGTAAGTATAATTCCTTAAAATTGATCTTAAATTTATTCATTTTTAAACTTTCACTCAAAATGAGTTTTACACCTTTAATACTATGTTTACTTGATTATTTATAATAAGAGCAATAAATGTTCAAATATTTATACGTAAACTGTTAATGTGCGAAGTGAGCATTAGACGAGTGAAAGATGAATCCAGACTGTTACAAGCAGTTAGCAGAGATCTATAACTAATTGTGGTAGAAGCAAGAGCTCAGTTTAATTAATTATGTGTACTCTGTCTTCATAAAGAGTGTTTCTTTGACGTTGAGAACAAAATTCGTTGACAGTTTTATTGCTATTATATTAACTCATTTAATTATTGAAAACGTTTTTGTTTTAGTCGTATTAGAATTGTGACTACTAATATTAATTAATAGTGGTAATTTACATATTTATTTGCCTATCAGTTTTAAACAAATTTATAAATAAAACTAAATGTGGTCACTCGTAGAGGTATAAATTAGGTTGAACCTCTATTTGGAAGTTAGTTTTAAATTACGGTCATATCATACCTTACGATATACATACAACAAAGTTTTAAAAACGTGTTTAAAAAAAATGCCAAAATGCATATTTAAAATTGTTTAAACTACTACCAAATTACTTTTGTTATATTTTTGAAAGCTTTTACTTTTAAGAACATACGATGACAGTTACTCTTAACTATAAATATTGTGATTCCCAAGTTACTTTCAAATAAAAACTATAAGTAAACCGTTTAAGTGATTATACAACGTCAAATATACAGTACTTAGATACAGAAAATAAACCTTTAAAATTACTTTTTTAAAGTTTCGTTGTGAGAGTTATAGGTTAAAATGACAGGTTATACAAAATATAAAACTACATGACGGGGCACAGTAAGAGTTTTTTACACATCTTGGTATTATTATTATGTATCCAATGTCAATATGATGAGAAATATATATAATAAAACACGAACAATTTTTTAATTTTAATTCGAAAGTTAACGTGGCAAGAAACTTGTAACCGAAGTTCGTCCGAGACTGATTGCATCTAAATAAAATATTCAAATATTTTAAAGTAAATATTTCAAATAGGTTATTTTGTCAATAACTCTGTATTTTGTTTAGTACCATAAAAATTAAATTTTGTTTAATTTTTGTTTGGTGATTATCCTATACACTTTTTAAAACTATCCCGCCAATATTGATTACAAAGCATCAAACTACTATCCGATATTTTCCGATGAGAATTTCAAACAAAGAGAAATAACGAAACACAGGATGCATTCAGAAGAATACAATTGGAAGCAGTGAACGCAGGAAAGCGTTTCATTTCCCTTGACGGAAATGTCTATCCAAAGCCTGCTGTTACAACTTTTCACCTTTTCTTAAGGGACAGTCTACCAGCGGAAACACTGAGTGAAGAGTTGACACAACTGATGGAATATTATATCCACTTACCAAACAAAATTATTTCAAATTAACACTTAACAGATATTAACAGGGAAGAAGAAATGCAACGATTTTGATAAAAAATATTTTGTGACGATGCTAAATGTTTCATAAAAGTACCTTTAACGTTATATGTAGTTAGTAACTAAATGAGAGCTACGTTTTTATATATTATGTATTGGAATTGAGAGTCTATTGATATTAATTTTAATAAATATTGTATAATAATGTTGTGTGTGGTATCGTTTGATAGAGCTTTATTTATTGTTATGTAAATTTGAATTTAATTTTTAAGATTTTCTTCTAAATGCTGCTCAAAAACACTTCTTAGCATTTACAAAAGTACTGCAGATTTTTTTTTTAAACCTATGTTGTTCTTACATAATTTACAGAAGAACTGTAGCGTATCAATTATTTTTAAAGTAATACTGTGTTTGGTAGACATCACCTCCTTTCACTGGTCCCCACCGCCAATGTAAAATGTTTCCCATCGTGATTATTGTTATCGGTTAGATGGTTACTTCTGTATATTGAGAATATCAATTGTTGATGCTTTGTTGTTATTGGTATTATTTTGGTAAAACTTTAAGGACCCTTGTAAAATTAATTCTTTTCCGGAATATTATAAACAAAAAATATAACCTATCGGGTAACAATATACTTTACGGAATGTCAATACGATGTAGTTCTTAGAATCTAATAGTATGTTAAATGTTAGTTCAATTAAAAAAACAAATCCATCGTGGGCGGTTCGCCTTGAGCTGTGTATTTCCAGCCCAGAATAATAGAACGGCTGTTGTTTGTAGTCCAAATGTTGACATGTACAAACTGTGACAGGAGAGATGAGCAAACAAACATTCTAAAGCGAATCCATACACGCTTTGTCCGAGTAGAGACAATCATAAAACCCGTGACTTTTATTTGTTTCCATAAATAATTACTAGAAATGATCCTCATGGAAACTAAAGGTTTAAAATATAATGAGAGAATCTGATGATGGATTCGTCACGTCTGTGTGTGCCGTATCTTTCTTTATCTGAAGGCTAATAACGGCACGTGGAAAATCTATTTACTTCAGATGTTTAATACTGGATAAATATTGATTATGCAATCATTTTATAAATCCTTTCGATTTGTTTTCAAAGGTGTACATTTTTATTTGTACACGATTATTTATTATTTTACAGCTCACGTGCAAAACTAAATGAAAGAAATGAATAATGTTTGTATACTTGTCTAATCACAAACATTTATAAATATAATCGAGTTTGACTCGTGAGAAATATTACTTCTAAAAGTAAAAATTAAATACAGAACAGCGTTCTCACAAAAATACGTTTATTGATCAAACGCGTTTCAACGACAAAGGTCGTCATCTTCAGTAACACATGAACTACAACTAAATTATAACTTATTTACTTGTTGCTCATGTGTCACTGAAGATGACGACTTTGTCGTTGAAACGCGATTGACCAATAAACGTATTTTTGTGAGAACGGTGTTCTGTATTTTATTTTTACTTTTATAAAAAAACATTTAGTTTAAAATGTTTTAGGTATAACTTGTTCAGTTATTTTCTTGGACAAAACGAATGGTGCGTGCATCAATAAGGGTGTACACGCGCAAGAAGTGAAACTTCTTTATGCAACGAAACTTCACAAGGTATTTTCAAAATGCTGACTCAAAAATGTTTACCTCAACGTGCTACTACTCTTTAAGTATAAAAATCGGGTTTTCCTTACCCCAAAACATATAAAACGATACCCCATACGGTGTTGCAAAATTGTGATCCAAAAATAATGCCTTTGAGGATTTACGACTCTTTCTCTATCAAATTCGGTTTTTTTTCAAACCCAAAAATATAGGAAATAATACCCCACATTTTATTTGTTTCAAAATGTTGACCAAAAAATTGTTTCCCCTAAGCACAACGACCCTTTCTGTATCAAAATCGGGTTTCCCATAACCAAATACTTAATTGTACATTTGCTCATTTTGGTATACTACTATACACAGGCAGATAATAACACATACTTAACATACACATCAACACATGGCCCCCTTATGTTTAATGCATAACGAAATTGTTCTCTGGTCTGCCAAAAGAGGTTTCGCTTACAAAATTGCAGTCTAGCAAATAATTTTTAAATAAGGTAAATCTTATAATGTAATAGAGGGACTTCCTTTAAAGGTAATTTCATTACGGAAAACATCATTTCTTTATAATTTTCAACCCAAAAATATTCTACGGCCCAAAACAATTTGAATAGGGGTTTTGTTTGAATGTTTATTTTGTTCGTCAATAAACTCAGTTATTCTTTATACTACTGAAGGAATAAAACATTTTTTATGATGTTAAAATTAGAAATAATTTTGCCTCTTGTAAATATTTCGTTAAATGGTTTTGATATATTCAAGGTTAAACAGATTACATAGCCACCATTTTGAAATGCGTAGTGGAAATTGGTTGATTAATTCTCTTTTAAATTGGGTCTTTATAACACTCCATATAATTTATCGTCAAAAAGATACCTGTGTGTTGATGTTAAAAACACAAGATGCGAGCTAGATAGAAAACTAGCGTTTTAAGGCATATGTATACAGAATTTTGAACGCAGGTTTTAGTTTGAGGAAAAACTCCTGCATGGAGTTTTTTTAATGTTTTTTATTTTTGGAACACCTGTGTACAAAAAGAAGTATAAATAAATGTTTGTTGGTGTATATTTTCTCTTATAACTTAAGGAACGCCTTTTACCAACCAATTTTACTGTTATTAGATAATTTATCTGCAGTCTGTTGTAGTATAGAAGAAATTGTACATTAGTAATTAAAAAAAAAATAAAAGTTTAAGAAAATCATCAGTTCAGGTGCTTGCTCAGTATATAGCTTGCTCTGGCCTAACCGTTAAAGATATACAAAACCAGTGAACGAAAGGATGATAGCAATTAAAAGATCTAAAAAAAAAAAGACTGCGAGAAAATGTGTGTCTAATGCGTTTACAATAACTATCTTAAGAGTCTGCTGTAGTGGCAGCCATCTTGAATTTTTATCCCATAAGAACAATGTTAAATTTCAAACCATTTATTTCGTTTATTTTTTATCATAAAATTGTTTGCAAGGTCTCATTTTAAGCACAGTCACAATACGCATCCGTCTTGCAATTAATTTTTTTTTTTAATGCCTTTGATTTTGACATTTTGTAAGTACAAAGTTTGAATTTTTTTAGTAACACAATAAAAAATTAATAACGAAAAATAATTTGCAAGCCGGATCCGAAATTTTATAAAGAATATTCAGTTATTTTTCAACACTCAATTACAAAAGATAGACTTATAAAATGGTTTGAAATGAGGCAATGTCAGCGCAAGAAATTGCACTGTTTAGATAGGGATATAGTGAGAGGCGTTTGCGTTCCGGTGGATTTCTCGTTTACTGGAGCAGACCCTTAAAGCTGAATCCTCAGTAAGTAGAGCTCAAACAAATTCGACAGCATAGTGATTCGCGTTTGTCATTTTATGATTAAATTACAAGAGTCGGAAATTAGAAGATAGGTTGATTTTTGTTTTTGTTTTTATTAACTAAAAATTTGTTTTATATATTATAATATCGTGGAAAGCTTTGTAAAATACGGACGACTATTTATATCACTACAATTGGCTTGTTTTCTGTGTTTAATTTTGTAAGTTAAACGTAAGTTATTATTCTAAACACGTTGGAATCAATTTGGGTTAATTATTTAATATAAATAGAAAGTTGATAGTGCTTCCCCAGGCGGGATATTGAAGGGTTCGCAACTTGAATCCTTTCACCACACCACTCAAAGAGGCTTTTGTTTCCACATTCCTTCATTCAGCTATTCCCAGTAATCAACACAATACAAAGTTTCCCCACCTACATTAAAGTCAAATTATAACCTAGCTTAATAAAGTTATGCATTGTCTTTTTAATAATATCTTAAAAACATGCTAAAAGTCACAAAGTGTCTGATTTAAGTATTCAAAGTTAATTGGCACCCTTAGGGTATTAATAACAACGAAAAACATAAGTACAATACAATATAGTCCACTTGTATATTGATTGCTTAGTTGGTCTCATTTGTTTTTAAGGTGAGTAATATTGCTTCAATTCATCGTGATGTTTTACATTTGATGCCATCTTGTTTTAGTCAACATAAGACTAACACTAAAAACGGTATTTTCCAAATAGGTAAATTCAAAACATTTAGTAAAGATGTTTACTTTTAATAGTAAAATGTAATAGATGACAAGGCCTGACCTTTTTATAATCTTCTGCAAGAATTTGTAAAAGCTGTTTTATGTTAAATGAAATTTAAATTCAAATAATATATTTAAACAAAATTACAAGATTAAGATTAAAAGAACATATGAGTATCTATTATTACTCATTGCTCAAGCACATATGTACGTAATGAAAATGCTATTTAGTTAACAACAATGATCTTTTTATCTCATATCAGCTTTTATTTATCAAGCCCTGTAGCATCAGTCATGCTAGCAAACCTTCTTTATCCTTATACATGTATATTGTCTAAAATATACTTTTATTTCAAACAGAAACCAAAAGAAAATATCTTACCAAACTATCCGAAATAGATGAAGTTATTTTAAAAGCCGAAAATAAAACATTGTTTCTCTTTTACATTTCAATCATAATAAACGCAAAGCAAATATACAAATACAGAAAGTTTTGTCAGAGAAAACATTGAGAAGCGAAGAGAGGTGATTGAACATTTCGCCATGAAGGTTATATTACACATTAGCTTTAACACGAAGCAGTCAAAGGAACAATTTCAAGATGTTTTCTCCCCTTTGGGACATCTGAACGTTTCAGATAAACGATCAGGCTACCTGTCAAATTTGAATACTGACGTGCCAATGGAAATTCTATTGGATATTATTCCTTAAATTATTCTTAAAACAATAAAATTGCTATCCAACAAGATGGCTCTTTGTATTCTGCCAGGGCTAAATTATCATACCAAAACGTACATAAACATAAAGGAATAAACAGTTTATGTTTAAAAGTATTGACCTAATAACCTATAATGTTTAATTATATTGACCTAATATAATTGTTTATTCTAATGTGAATAAATTTGTTTAAAATTAATATATTTATTAAGTCATTGAGAATTAAAATATAAGGATTTACCTATGTTTTGTGCAGTTCTTTCTCAACCTCCTTTAACCAATTTTGGCCAATTTTTTCAGAATGACTGTGTCATTAGGTTCATTTTAGTAATGTAGGGTCCAAGGTTTGTTTGTACCATATTGACTGAATACGACAATCAAATTACATTTAAACCTATCAGGTAATCTGTCGCATTAAAGACCTAACCATACAAATCAAAATTCAACCTCCGCACGCCAACCTCCAACGGAACTTTCTAAAAACATATGCTATGTTTTATTTATGATAAAGGTGTAGTATTAATAATAACCTCAAAACTAAGATCATAAATAATGTTAAATGTTTAAATCAAATTATTTCTTACTAGGGGAGACCCCTGCGTGCTCCGCACGCCAACCCCCAATGGAACCTTCTAAAAACCTATGTTATGTTTTATTTATAATAAAGGTGTAGTATTAATAATAACTTAAAAACTAAGATGGTAAATTATGTTAAATATTCAAACCAAATTATTTCTTATATTTTATAACAGCAGTTAATAATGGTTAAAAGAACCAGCAAGGCTCAGGTCTACACTTTAAAACCCTAACCAAAAAGCTAGAAATACAAAAATAATTGCTTAAAATTTTGAAATCAGCTGTTAATGGAAATATTGGAGCAAACATCTATATTATCTGTTATTTTATTCAATTGGTTGCTATGGTAATAAATGTAAATAAATGTGTTGGTTTATCATTCTAGGCTTAACCTAAGAATTTTTCCGACTAAATTTACAAATATTGAAATAAAAAAAGGTTTTTATCGAAATGAATTATAGCCTATGTTACTCAGGGATAGTGTAGCTTTTTATTAGTAAAACTATTTTTTCAATCGGTTCAGTAGTGCAAGAGATTACCCCCTACATACAAACAAACAAACAAACTTTACCTCTTTATAATATTAGTGTAGATAAGTGGACTGATTGCTTTCCAGAGTTATCCTATTACTTTGTTTTTATTCGTTCAATTAACCCTTACAATAACAAATACGGACTCTAAATGTATGAATACCAAACGAAGCAAACCTCAATAACCGTGAAAGAACGACAGCCAATTTTAGTTTGTTAGTGGATTTGTTTTCTGCTGTGTGTATAACGCAATTGACGTCGATGAATAGACTCTTACGTTATTCAACAACAATGTTGCTACATACCTGAAATAGTTGAATATATAACTTACTATATCTATTTTATACTAATGTTCAATATATTTGGATACAACTTGTATAAAGGGGGGTAATTATTATTTATGGTAAAAGTGTTAAATGCAAATCGCATTAAAACTGTTTTATATTGTTAAGTTTGGCTTAACAGTGGTAGTTTATTAAGTATCGATTTAAATAAACAAATTAGTAGCACAAAGCTAAGAGGATTATTATTTTAAAAATCAATAAACTTTTCTTAAATAAATCTAACCTAAGATGGAAATTTATTAATTTACAATAAGAGATTATTTAAGTTGTATGAGACAGTTCTATTTGTGTGGGTCGTCCCTTAGTGGCATTTAGAATTTGCTTAGGGGCTAAATATGCATTTGTAGTACAAACCTATATTCTAAATCAAAGGTGCACATTATAGAATGCCTTGAATATTTGACTTAGTAGCAATTTTTTCAAAATATTTATCCCAACAATAGATTGTAAGAAAGTTGCATCTGATAAATCGAAATGTATTAATTGTGGTGAGGAACTTTACAGATGGTGTCTGGTTGTTAAAGCATTACAAAAGTTAAGAGAGAACAAGTTGGAACCCAAAGCATAAAAAATTGAGTCTTCTGCATATCGCACAACTCGTTCGCCGAACAGGATCAGGAAGAAGATGAGAGGAACAGGTACCCCTCATATAAAGAAGCTGTCTTAGCTAATTCAGTCCAACACACCAACAGACCTTTTTCTAATAAAGGTGGTGATATCATATCCCAAATCCAGGCTGGAATTAAAGATATTTCTAAATCTAATAAGCAGTTAAATTACCGGCTAATGAGGTTAGAAAACTATATTCAAACTGTTAATGGCTGCAGATCTTAGAATCATTCAATGGAATGCCGATGGTCTGTTAAAACACCTGTATGAATTAAGCGTTGTTCTGAATACGGAAATAATTTTTATTTGTTTAGTATCAGAAACATACTTCACAAAACAAACTTTACAATTACAATTAAAGATTATAAAGCATATAATACTATTTATCCAGATAATAAAACTGCTCGTTTAGGCAGTGCAATTCTTTTGTCTCTCAAGTCCGTGGATTGTCCTCCAGACATACTATTCAAACTGATAAATTTCCTGAACTACTGACTAAACAAAAACATTATGATGTCACAATTTGTGGAGATTTTCATGCAAAACTGACTAGAACAAAAGAGCGTGCATTCTATGAAGCGGCCAAAACCTGTAACTGCGAATTTATTTCAACATGCAGACCAACCTACTGGGTAACGGAGTGTAAAAACGTACCAGATCTTATAGATGTCTTTATAATTAGAAATATTTAAAAAAATGTATTTAAGATAGAAGATTACATCTCAGTTCAGACCATTCGCCAATTTATTTAACGTTAAGTGGTAAAGCAATAAAAAAAAAAAACATTCTTGGTTAACTGATTGGAGTTACTTTAAAAATATCTTACAAGCCAATATTAATTTGTCGGTTCCGTCAAAAACCATTGATCAGCTTAAAGAAGAAGTTGAGGAATTTACAATGGTCTTTCAAAATATTTGTAAAGATTTCGAACAGATTGACATGAGGATTTCACTGACCACTATTAAGGAGGTGAGAGAGGTAATTAACAACCTTAAGGTTAAGAAAGCTCCTAGCTATGATCTCATCAATGGAGAGGCATAGCTATTAAAGCAATTACCCAAAAGAGCTATGGTTAAATTAACAGATTTATTCAATTCCGTTAAATCCTATGGAAAGTAACTGAAATTGTAATGATACCGAAGGCCGGCAAGGAGCAAGTTCTTATAGGCCTATATCACTGTTACCTATGTCTAAGCTATTTGAAAAATTGATCCTGAATAAACTGAATCCACTGATTCAACTCAGTAATTTAATACCATCGCAACAGTTTGGTTTTAGAAACTGACATTCTACCATTGATCAAGTTAATAGGATCACCGATGTCGTAGAGAGATCGATTGAAAGAGGTAAAATTTGTTCTGTTATGTTCCTTGACGTTCCACAGGAATTCGACGAAGTGTTTCATTTTTAATTGAATGAAAAGTGCATAAAACTCCTACCTAATGGTTATAGTCAGAGTTATTGAAATCCGATCTGGTGAATCGGTATTTCCTTTCTGTGCTAGAGGACATTAAAGCAGGAGTCCGCAGGGTAGGGTTTTAGGGCCTGCTATCTTCTATACACTAAAGATATTCCAGCCATAAAGCAATCCGACAAGTTGTATAGCTACAGTTGCAGATAATACTGGGGTGTTATCTGTGAGTGATACTGAAAAGTCAACTGAGAAGCTGCAAGAAATAATCAATCTAATAGATAGCTGGACCAAAAAATGGCGCATAAAAATAAATTAAACTAAATAAATGTACGTTAATTTCAAAATTAAAAAGATTCCACACCATCAAGATATCGTAGTATAATAAATGGAACATGCATTCCAAATTCTAACACAGTAAAATACCTGGGTATGACATTATATGGTAAAATTCGATGGAAAGAGCATATCAAAAAGAAACATAAAATTAAGAAAGATGTATTGGCTGTTAGGCAAAAGATCACAATTAAAACTGCATAATAAGCTGGTGCTGGTCAAACAAACAAGTTTTGAAACCAAATTGGACCTATGCAATCCAGCTATGGGGATGTGCTAAAAAAGCAAACTTGAAAATCATTCAGCGATTTCAAAACAGTTCCGCGATTCATAGTTAATGCACCATGGTATATTCGTAGTAGGAAAGGACTTAAAAGTACCCACTGTTACTGAAGTAAAAACAAATGTGCTCAAAGCAATGAAAAATGGCTGAAAGATCACCTTAACGAGGTGGCGTCTAGGCTGCTCGATAGTGAAGAATCATAGAGACGACTCAAGAGGAACTTTATAACTTACAGTTTAGTTAGCACAAACTGGGAGCACTGATGGGTTAACCTGGACAATATTTATTGTATTTGTCAGATGTAAACTGATGTTTAGTTTTATTGTAAACTAGTTTCAGTAAAGTGATAAAAATAAAATATGTATCTCAGTAGTTTACGTATTAAATTATACTTTAAATTAATAATTTCTGCTTTTTCAGCAAGTAAGTTTTTATACTTTAATAAACGACCAACAATTTATGAACCACAATAATTTACACGCAGAATAAAAGTTCTCTGAGATAATATTACATTTTTAGATTTATTAAAACAAAGTAGTCTACCAAAAAGAGAAGTTGGCATAATTGGACGCATCCGCTTTGAAGTTCATTAGCTAGATTGGTTAGGTCATTTCGGAATAATTGTCAACGCAGTCCATCGCCGATGTTCCTCATTTCCAAATTGCATCAACGTTATAGCATATTATACTAGGCTCTAAACGTAGCAATAAAACTTGTTACCATATCATAAACACATTTGGTTAATTTAAATAAAGATAAGCGTAACCTAGGATAAGAGTATTATAATGCCAACTAGAAATATTAATGTTTAACATAAATAGAAATGAATAAAAAACATTAACAAAATAATTTAACTAATAGATATAATTTAAAGGGCATTTAGGATATAGAATATGTTCTCTCTTACCAAAAAGAACATATATGGTAATAAATCAAATTATGCACGCCACCTGATAGACAAAAACCATGGCTATATACTGACTTTGAAACCAATTTGATACCATTGAATACATGCAAAAAAGGCAAAATTATTGATGTTATAGAGGAGTATGAAATATACAAAGCCTTTAAAAACAATGAAAACTAAGTCATGAACGACCACCTGCAATTCTCCTCGAACACTTTGTACGACACGGCTATCAGCATACAAGTTAACAGGCTTACTAACAAACGCCACCGCGTGGTTACTTAATCTTGTAACGACAGTTGTTCTTCGACCACCATACGGGATGCATCCCATGCGTAGAAAGTTTTTTTAATATAATATACTCAATCTTCATGTTTGTGTGTTTTTTGTGTAATGTTTGACGACCTCGCAAGAGTGTCAAGTATCTGATGATGGATTAAATCTCCGAAACGCGTCATATAAAGGAGAGAAGAAAGTCACGTGACGGAAATAAAGTAAATAATTAAGCTTAAATAGAATATAAGCTAAAGGTTAGAGGATAGAAGACATTGGACAGAGGATTGAGAATGTAAATTTCAACTTCCTTACTTTAAGTCATTTATCATCAATGTAATATTTTTTGTAATCCAATACATTTTAATACATTTATTTTATTGTTTATGATTTTGTATATAATAAAGTTTCAAAACTATTTCTTGCTTTATTTTCATAATAATAACTCATTTCATATTTTCTTGGGAAAGACACAGATTTAATAATGGCTTTATTAATTGGACCAATTTAGAAGTGAAAATTATCAAAGGTATTGGTCAGACTACTCTAACCAGTTACGGCATACGGAGTAAAAAAATATAAATAGTAAATTGGGGTTTCTATTAAAATGTATTTAACTTCCGGAAAAGGACAAATACATTTTTCAAGATAGTACTTAGTAGTAAATTGCTAAATTTAATATTAACATAAAATATTTGCTCACAATAATAAGTGGGAATGTAAAACAAGAACTCACTCTGAAGAGTTTAACTAAATAATGCCTTTTGATTTTCAGAAACAACTCATATGAAAATACTTTTCTGGAAACTTGTCTCAAGCACGTAAGGTATTATGGTAGGATATTCTCTGGTGTTCACTTCAAAGAATCAAATAAAGTCTACGGAATCCCTTCAAAGGGATCTGGTATTATTAGAGGAGGCTTTGACATAACAAACACTTTTAAGCCTTCTTATGTTTTCAAAGATTGTAGTTAAGTTTTCAAAAATAAAGTACCATTTTTATCTGTGAACCAGTTCAAAATAAATTTAATGTATTATTATTTAATGTATTTAAGTGTTCACACGCCCACTTCACTCTGTTTTTCCTTGTAAATTTAAGCATCTATAACGAAACATGTATAAATCAATTTAAGGAGTTGATTCAGCTTTTTACTGACATGGCAGAATTGCCAGACGTACACAAATATACGAGTAAGCATTTAAGAAATATTAAGTTTATTATTCAAACGCAATTTGCCATCTATAGAGATATAAAGCTACAGTAACCACATTACCAAGTGACTACTAGTAAAGCTGAAAATTTTTTATAAATATTTAACACAACCCTGAATACAAAACATGTGATATTAAAATTAAAATTAACATCTTACTTTAATTTCAGAGTTCTTTTCATGATATCCTTGATATTTTTATTTTGATAAAGTGTTTTTTTGATATTGTGGTAATTTATTGTATAACAATGTGAAAGAAACATTACAGGCTGTTTTATTAGATAAGTACAAACAAAAATTAAATGGCAACCTCAGAATTTGTTATTTTATATTATAGGCATTTCAAAATTAATCATATTAAGAATAATAGAATTATTAAGATAGTTTCAGTTTTCTGTTAAGTATCTAGAACACCCTTGGCTGTTATCATTGTTAAATGTTTAACACCTTGTTAATTAAGGAAAAACATATTTATTTTATTTATTAATGTATTTTAGTTACTAAACCAATATCTTTTAAACAATTTAAACGATTATTGAAAGCATATCTAGATTGGTATTTGATTTAAAAATAAAACAAGTGCCTTTGTTTTACGAGCTACATGTAAGTGTTCTTAAGATGAAAAGTTTCACCAAAGTCTCATATAAAATTGGCGTGCAGTTTTTTTTTGGTATAGTCAATTTGTTTGTATATTTTTTAAACAAAAATTGGTTGATATCGTGATAAACTTATCTTACTGCTATGATTTCATTCGTTCAATCAATACTTGTAATAGCGAATAGAAAATAGAAATGAATGAGTACTAAATGAAGTATACACAAATAACATTGGTGAAAGAAAGAGAGATCTCGTAATTCACGGTTTGTTAGTGCACTTGTTTCTGGTCGTATTTACAAAGCAATTGACGGCAGTGAATCGACTTGAATAATTGAAGTCAAAATAGTTATATAATTGAACGTAGGGAAATTATTTGACATGCATACGTATAGATAATAATTGTGTATAATTTATTATAACGATTTTATACTAATCTCGATTGATTTGGATACAAATGTTATAGGCATATGTATCATTTTAATTAATGGGGAGAAAACCTTGATGAAACTGTTACGCGAGAGTTTATGCAGAATCAATAATAAAATTGAAGACGAATTGGTAGGACAAAACCGCCCATATTCAGTAAAAGGTTCATAGCTAACGGTTAAAGTTATACAAAATTACTAAGAATATAAAGTCTTAAATTGATGTTATATCCAAAATAAGAGTTGACCACCATATTTTAAAAATGGCATATAATGTGACAAATTTGGTAATAGCTGCTGTTTTTACATTCTTTACTTTAGAATAAACTTTAGTAATACATTTTCATTTTTTTACTGATTCTTAAAAAGTCAGATAAAACCTTAAAAGTCATTTAACATATATTAATATTAGAAACACTGAAACCTCAACCACAAGTTCGGTAAATAACACTACACAAATTAACTGTAAAACATTTATTGATAGAGTAATTCTAGTTCTCTGAATCATATTTCGGTAACCAAGTTTCCATCATCGGAGGATTCTAAATATAAAACTACATCTACATTAGTATGCAAGTATAAGTGTAATTTATAACACCAAAGAATACAGATTTCGAATAAGTATTTCTGTAAGTATTCCGTAAGTAAATGTTCTGTCAGTTTACGAATATTGATTTAATACATTCCAATATGTGTTGGTAAATAAAGTGCATTTTTAATAGACAGTTTTCGAAACCACCAGCAATGCAAAAATCTTTCTTGTGTGTTAATAACTATGCAGATTAAACATATCACAATAATCACAGATCAGAGTTACAAATAATACTCTGTGTTTAAATAATCATCACATTTAAACAAAGTAGTTAGCAGAAAGTTGGATGTCATGAATATTCAAAGCTAAGCGAGGATACAAGTAGGTAATATTGCCTTTACACGAAGTGGGCGAAACTTAGTAGCTTTGTTCCATCATGAATGGACAGGACCACATGACTGTAATGTACACTGTTACCATTTAACTGTAAGGGAAACTTCACTAGGAAGTGATATACCTCAGTACATTATTTTGTTAAGTACATATATTTTTTAATTGAGCTATAAAAACAATAGTTTACTTTGAGTTATCATTGAGTTTTTGCTGGGCGGTAAAAGTAGATATGTTATAACATACTGAAATTATTGCTGGAAAGTAAAAATAAGTATTGATGGAAAAATGATTAAACGAAACAGGAAAAATGTTCAAGTAGTACAAGTACAGTACAGTACAAGGCGTAGTATGTTGTATGATTACCGAACAAAATTATATATTTGAGTAAGACTTTTGTAACAAGATTTTTGCTAAAATATTTAAATAATTTATGAAAGTGTTAGATTAAAAAAATGTTTATGTATTATGTTTGTAAACATGTTTATGGTGTAAACATGTTTATGGTTTATGTATGTTTAAGTATTAAAAAAATGTAATACTTTCTAGAAAATTTTTTAATCTGTAAAAAAAATTACCTTTAATCTTTATAAATACTGCATTTTTTATTTTACAGTAATTCCTTTTCAAATCATTTAAAAAACTAAAATATCATTTAGAAACTTCTAGCAGAAACATAATATAAAGTATAAATTAAACACATTTATTCATAAGTATTAATTTCAATAGGCAGAACTTGTGGTGAACATATATCTGATTATTAAAGAAATCCAATTACAAGAGAAAGAAAAAATATTATTTGCAAACAGTTTAACTTAACAATCCCCTTAGTTTGACATAAGTTACATTTTAAAATGATATAAAGTCAACTATCACATAGACACTTTGTATACTAGAACTTAAAATATTATTTGCAAGAAGAGAAGGAAAGCCATATTGTAAAACAAAAAAAAGATTCTTCAATAAAAAAATGTTACATGTCAACTTTATTTAAACAGTTGGTAATACATACTATACATAAACAACATTTTTAACACATAAAATCAAATTACAAAAGATGATAGCGTACCAAATAATGTTTTTTTTACGAATGAGGGGGGGGGGGGGTGTTTTAAAATTAATTAAGAAAGTAGTGAGTTATAATCCAAGTATTTAGTATTAAATAAAAGCAACACAAGAAATTGGGGATGAAAACTTTGTTTCAACATAAAACGGAAGACTGAGTGAGAGAGACAAAAAGGATAGTTACTCGCGTTTCACAACAGAACCGGTAAGCTTGTAATTTAAGATTTTAATTGGGCTAATTAGTGAAAAAATAAAGAAATAACAGCAAATTGTGTGTCAAACCGGATTAAAGTTAGGACAATTACGGCGATACCGAATATAAAACAATCATCATTTCACATTCAAGTTGTTAACCGTTTTGTATGTATCTCTTACAGAAAAAGTTAACTACAAGTTTTTATAAATACATATTTTATTTCTTACAGGAATCGAAGCTAGACCGCCAAAGAAATAAGCCAGTTTAAACATTGCAGTTGAGTTGTTTGAAATTACAGAAACGAATCTTTAATTATAAATAAAGTTTAAAAACAAAAAATACACGCAGAATATTATTACTACATGCCAAGTAATGGGGGTTGTCTTTTGTTGCATACATGTTTTGGACGGAAACTAATGAGACTTTAGTATACTGAGTATTTATATGGACGATATTATAAAGTTGTGTGGCCCAATTTAACTCAGAAATAGCTTATCCTCTAGTGATGAAACTTTTAATGATGTGTCGTGTATTGCCTCCTGATTGACGTAAGTTATGTTCATCACACTTCGGGACAAAGATGTATATCAAACCATTCAGATAAGGTTTATTGAACGGGGAAATAATATTCAACATTTTTAAAGCTTTTAACAACAGGTTTACCTTAAGATTTTTACAAAACATGTATATTGAATAATTAAGGAAAATATTTATTCAAATAGTACACCAGCAGCTAAAGATATGGTTTATTCATTTAAATAATATTGTTTTAAATGTTTGCTATATAAAAAGGAGCCACGAAAAAACATATATTTTTCGATCGATGAGCATTAAGTTATAAAATTATAACTTTTAAGTTCGACGTAGTTTATTGTGCCAGTGATTACATATATCGAGCTGTTTCGTTTTTTACTTTCTCCACCCTATACGTAGTATATGGAGAAAGTATTGTTTTCGTAAAAATGTTCGAATTCAAATTTTCAGTTGAATTATCTGTTTTGGTGCTCCCAGAACCCCCAAAAATTGTTTAGTGCAATTATCTGTGTTGGTGCTCCCTGAACCCAAAAATATTTTTAGTGGAATTTTTTGCTTTGGTGCTCCCTGAACCCAAAAAAGTGTTTTTAGAGTGGTGTCTGTCTGTCAGTCTGTCTGTATGTATACACGACCAGAGAGGACACTATTGGTCCGATTTTCATGAAATTTGGTATGTAGGGACTAAACCCTAATATCTCCAGGCGTTTTTTTCATTTTTTTGAATTTTAAATTTTTAAGGGTAATCTACCCCTAAAAACCCATAAAAAACGACAAAAATGCAAATTTCTCAAAAACGGCTCTAACGATTTTGATCAAATTTTCAGTATTTATAGTGCTTAAGATGCCAAACAAAATTACACCACCCGCTTTTATCAAAACTTCGGCGTTTTATAATTATGGGGAAATGTTTAAAAATAAACAAGGTTTGTGTTGTCAATCTAGCATCGCGGCAGCGGCCGCACGGGGTAGCACCACGGTAGCGAGCACGGCCAGTAATTCAAAGGTCGCGCGATCGAATCCCGCCTGGGACAATAATTTTTTTATACGATTGACGTAGGTAGAATATATATATTTTTTTTTTGTTCTTAAAAGTAGTAAATAAAATGATTAAAAACAATATTATTTTGACTACAGTAAGTTGGGAGAAAGTTTGTGTCAGTTAACTGATACCGTTTATTATAATAACGTTATAGGTTAAAATATTAAAATATAATTCATCAAAACTTGATATTAAAATTTTTGTAACTATTAACACGATTAATTATTAAATATATGATACAAATATAATATTATGATTCAAATGTTGGTAGTTTCAATTTAAAAAAGTTAGTTTTTTCTGAAAATTAAGATAACATTCTATAATTCCTGTTATATTAGTGAATTATCAAAACGTAACTATCAATACTATCTCAATCCTCAAACTGAATTAAATAAATGAAAATGAACTTGCATTCTTATTTTTATTAATGTGCGAATAAATCCAATTTTTATTTGACAATGCACTGTTTTCACAAGTGGTAAATATTAGTATAAATTTACTTATTATCTACAAAACCGTTATTAATTTACACTAAATATATGATGTCGTCCGTACAGTTTGGACATTTGAATATTAAAATACTTCAACACTTACACAAATTCAATGAGCAAGAAATTTACAAAGCAAATTTAATTTCAAGTAACTACTACATACATTGTTTAGAACGGTTTAATATTAATTTATTTAGTACTAGGGGAGACCCCTGCGTGCTTCGCACGCCAACCCCCAATGGAACCTTCTAAAAACATACGTTATCTTTTATTTATAATAAAGTTGTAGTATTAATAATAACCTCAAAACTAAGACGGTAAATAATGTTAAATGTTCAAACCAAATTATTTCTTATAATTTATAACAGCAGTTAATAATAGTTAAAAGAACCAGTAAAGCTCAGGTCTACACTTTAAAACCCTAACCTAAAAGCAAGAAATACAAAAATAATTGCTTTAAATTTTGAAATCAGCTGTTAATGGAAATATTGAAGCAAACATTTATATTATGTTATCTGTTATTTTATTCAATTGGTTGCTATGGTAATAAATGTAAATACATGTGTTGGTTTATCATTCCAGGCCTAACCTAAGATTTTTTCCGACTAAATTTACAAATATTAAAATAAAAAAAGGTTTTTACCGAAATGAATTATAGCCTATGTTACTCAGGGATAGTGTAGCTTTTTATTAGTAATACTATTCTTTCAATCGGTTCAGTAGCGCCAGTGATTACCCCATACATACAAATAAACATACAAACAAACAAACAAACTTTACCTCTTTATAATATTAGTATAGATGATAAAGAATAGACAAGCACCATTAATTCGATCAATAAAGTTACGAGTGAAACAGTATAGGTTATTAGCGAATTTCCATAGGAAAAATGAGCTATTGCAGTGGCCCTTATGGTAAGACCCAAGGTCGGGAGTAGCAAATGAGCACCGATCATGGTCCCCAGAATACGTTTTGGAGTGTCATTAAAAATATGGAGTATATATATATGTATATATGTGTTCGCACTCTAGCGGCCGCATTTTAAGTCTGATTTGGTCCAAATTTGTTACACATGTTGGTTGTTTATGTCACTCGGACGAGTTCGTTGCCAAAAAAATCCAACAACCGGAAGTACTTTTTTGACCGGAAGTAACTATTTTTTGACAATTTTACTACGATAATGATATTTTTTAGAATTTTTCTGAAAATATAAATGTAGGATGTTATTCTGCACATTTTGTTTTTTTACGCGACGTTATAGCTCGCTTGGTTATCCCAAAATCGATCAAAAATTAAAATAACATAAAAGTATCCGGTTCGAAGCCAATTGGTGCAAACTCGCGAGGCTACTAGGCGCAATCAAATTCTACTTCTACTACTATATTTCGTACCCACAGACCGCTGTTCAACGCCTTCGTGAGTGGATCTATTTCCCAAATAGTTGGTTGAAACCCTAAAAGATAGGCATATAAACTTAATTTTGGAAATTTGCTCAACCCACGTCAACGGTCCAGCTGCGTGGTCGAATTATTATAATAATTGAATTTTTATTTGAGGGAAGTGGTTCTAAGTGTGTCGAACGTTTACTAAACACAATATCAATTTTAATTTAGTTTTAAACAATACTAAACAAGAGTCTACATTTTAAATATGAACGTTACAAATAGTTCACTAATTTATTACAATATATTTATAATGAATGCTTGTAGCAATTACACAGATATAATGTACATTGTAAGTTATTGTTTTAGCTAAGCATTCCTCTGTGCTTCCTGCGCTACAAGTGGAGCGAGGATTAGAAAGATTTATAATAGGGGTAGTATTTTAAGTACCACTTTCCGAATTGTGTCTTATTTAAGCGTTCACTGTGGAATAATGGGAATGAAACATGTACGTTTATTTTTATATTTTAGCCGGTCCATAATATTTATGAAGGGTTTAAAAGAACATAATGAGAGTTCGGTCCAATGTATTATTTACACTAGATAATGTAAGTTTTGTCTTAAAAAAAAGGTTAAAGTTAAGAGTATATCCAAATTAAATTTGTATATTTTGACTATTTCAATTGTGGTGTATAGACAATACTTCTAACTTCTAACAATCTACAATAAGAAACTTCCATGTTAGGTCAGAATTAGCTCATGCATTTACGGTTTAATTTAATGTCATTATACAAAAATATATAAGTTTAAAATCTCAAAACAAGTAGTGAAAGAAAATAAACTGACAAGAACTCACATTTTATATTTTAATTCAGTAATAATATACACTACATGTTTTATTATTTTAACTGTAGTCTAATTTAAAGCCAAAAATATAAACGTTTACATTTAAGTCAGAAATAAACCGTATTTGAAAACAATTCAAGACACAATTTCTTGATACGAGTTTAAATGTTCTCTTATGTTGGTTAATAAAATATTACTTTTTATATGTCAGTCAAGTGATCCACTCTGCGCTAAAAACACTACCGTGGTTTCGGATGAATTTCATTCATACATCATGAGGTGTTGAAATTATCACTCACACAAGGTCGTCAATACATTAAAAACTGTTACAACATTTAAACTGCACAACAAAAACAACGTATTCATTTAAATTAATTTGTACAACACTCAATGTTGTCAGCACGAAATCCGAGTCAAAATTTCTTTTTCAGATTTAATTTTTAAGAATGACATATTGCATTAATGATAAAATGTTACTCGTTTTATATCTAAAGCAGTATTGACAACATAAACATATTATGTTACTTCAAGTATAGTACACTGAACTGTGTTTTAGTTATGAATGAATAAATGCATTTATTTCACAAATTGAACATTTAAAAATAGATCAATGTATAAAAAGCTATTTATTTATAAATAACTTTAAATAGATTTCCTTGATAACTTTCTAAGTTTTGATATTTGCTGTTACTATTTATAAAATATTAAATTTAAATTTGGGCAAAAAGAAGCGAATTTCACATTTCGAGTTGGAGTCACTCTATACATTTATTTGACTTAGTGTAATATGTGTAGTAATAGCTTCACCCAGGCAAAATAGAGAATTAAGATTTACATCTATTGTTAAATTGTAAACAACTAAATCAACGAAACACATCCTGTGCAATAAAATAAATGCTGGTAGTAACCCAATAAATCCAAAAGGAAAACCCCAACATGGATAGCTTTAGGTGTTCACCTAAATCTCCAAGAAATACAATGCATTATATTTTCTAAAAAAAATTCTAAGTTACATATTGAATATTACATATAAATGTGTCAAGTTGTGTTTCTTTGTAAGCTTAATTAAACTGTCAGCGTGCGAGTTAGTAGCGTGCAGAAAATGAACTGTCTATAATTTCGGATACATCAGATGTTATATCCGTCGATAAATAGCCGACGTAAAATTAATTGCAAGTGGGAACAATTTATGAGATGAACTCGGGATGCTTCTGTTGAAATATTGTTCCGGATAAAGTTACTGTGTGGTATTTATTAATACTCGTTTATATTTGAAATACTTAATAAGGATATTTTATATTAGTGAGTGTTTTGTTTTTAAAGTATTTTAATATGTTTAGACAACTTATGAAAAAAAACAGGTTGGGAATTATTAAGGGAACTGAAACTATCTTATAATATAATTAGCAATGAGGAAGTTCAATTAAAAATAATATGAGTGTAAATAGCCCCGTACATATCGTTTAGAAATCGGGATTTATCTAAGGTTCTAATTACCTTGAACTTTTAAAAACAAAGATGTGGCTATTGATGTGTAATAGTTATAGGTATATAGCAGTTATGGATTTATAACAGTTATTGATGTATAATGGTTATA